>MU226887.1:2669926-2685316 GCA_018584345.1 Thuja plicata | reverse complement strand
CACCAGCCAAGAACCAGAGTGTCACCCCTTCGTATTACAGTAACCAATACATTACATACAAATAATAGACTCAGGCTCAGATTGCCTTTACAATCAACCCAACTTCTACCGCTATGACACTGTTCTTCACGCTTACAGCCTTAGCCCTCGTAGCCTCTACAACAATACAATCATTACTGTTAACCACAGACTTAGCCACTCGATCAACGAATCTCGCATACATTTATACACTATGCAATTCGTTATAGAGTTCGGTAGAGGAACAATTATCAGCAAAATAGTTGTCTGCCAACCGTTAGTCACACACAACCACTCGCGCAACTCCTTCGGAACTCTTATCTCCATTCGGCACATTTACTTCCGTCGGGTAACTTCTCCCTTCGGCACATTTGTCTCCGTTGGGTAACTTCTCCCTTCGGCATGTTTACCTCCGTCGGATAACTTCTCCCTTCGGCATGTTTACCTCCGTCGGGTAACTTCTCCCTTCGGCATGTTTACCTCCGTCGGGTAACTTCTTCCTTCGGCACGTTTACCTCCGTCGGATAACTTCTCCCTTCGGCATGTTTACCTCCGTCGGGTAACTTCTCCCTTCGCTGTATGGTGAGATTGCCTCCGTCGTATGGTGGTCTGTCCGTATTGTGAGACACATCCTTTGGCAGCTGCGCAAGCACCTTCTCCTCACCGCACGGTGTCTCTGCCGTACGGTTCACCTTCCGTACGGTCCATTTCTACCGTCCATGCCTCTCCCTCTTCACCGCACAATATTATCTCCACCGTACGGTGGTCTTGCCATACGGTTCACCTTCCGTCATCATCCACCGTACGGTGGCCTTTGTCGTACGGTCCTCCACCGTACGGTGGCCTTCGTCAATCTTCAACAGAAATGACGGAGCCATTTAGCATCTCCCACAACAATCTTTTTTGCAACTATCTTGGAGATGAACTTAGTTGCAGTGTAGCATTCATGCATACTCGAAGGTTCTTGACGATTCTAATGCCAATTTCTCACTATGGTCCAGCAGATAAATAATTCTTTTTCCTCCTCAACCTCATCATTCAGTCAATGTCCTGAATTTGGAGAATATCCTACTACCTTCATCTCCTCAGACAGTTTCTTAAACGTTGCATATATCTCGTGTTTGTGCACGTCATCTTTTTCCAATACAAAAAGCATGAACTATTTTATTGACTTCAATCCAAACATCCAAGTATCCTTTTAGTTCCTCTATCTTTCATTAATTGCCCTACTTTTTGAACATCCTTCCACCTGCCCAATTCTACATAGATGTTTGATAGAAGAATAAAAGTTGCAATATTTTTAAGATCCAGTCCAGAAAGAAAACCAAGAGAACTCATCCATACATTTGTTGAAGTTTAATTGCTATTTTGATGATTGTCAAGAAGACCAACCACGCATACATAATGATCCATAAAACACATAATACAATAAGATTTAATAATTCCATTGAAGTATTTGCAGTCGTCATCCACTAAACTTACATGACTGTATGAAAATAAAACACAAACTAAACTTCCATGGTCAGGGTGTGTTCTAAGGGCTTCATTACTTCAAAGAGTTTGAGAGCATCCTAATGAAATCCATGTGTGGCATAGCCTGCAATCATTTCAGTCCAAGACACTTCTTTGGGCATTTTGTCATACAGTTATCGTGCCTTGTGTATCCTTCAACACTTGTATACATGTCTACCAAGGCACTGACATTTATAAGATTCTAAGAAAATCCATATTCAATTACTCTGCAAAGGATGTTCATACCATCTTTCAAAGATCCCATTTTGGCACAGGCTGTGAGGGTGAGCTGGCCAAAGTTATGGTATTTGGCTATACACCTACTACTTGCATTTTCTTATCCAAAACCTTTTCAACAAACCTAGCAAACTCCTCGTGTGCAATCCTGCAATCATTCCAGTACATGACACCAACTTGCTTGAACCTGTTTTGATAGATATCCTTTCAACGTTAACCGCTCAGTTCGAGTCATTTGTCTCAGTCACATTGTGTGGGTTGTCCAACTCTCACCGACTCCAATCACGTTTAATTAGTCAGCACATATCAATACACGAGAGTATATTGACTGGCTTAGAGTGGAACGACAACACAAGTTGAGATAGCTTTTGCAGACAATCATGCCGTGAGGATCAATTTTTGGATAATCTGTTTCATTCAGATAAGAGGGTAGTTCAACTCTCGCCATCTTGAAAAGAATGTATAATCTTTCAGAAAGCTAGAAGTATTCAAATATAATAATGAAGTTCATTGTAAACAGCACTGATATAAATTATTAAATTGAATGTAATAAAAAGCTACATCAATATAATCTTCTCCAACCATTTTCACTTTGTGTTATTCTCTGTTCTACCCTGGTTTATGTTGTTAGTTTGTTTTATAAAAATGAAGTGAAGTCATTTGGCAGCTCTTGTTTGAGTCATTTGTCTCAGTCACATTATTGCACGGTTCGTTCGTTTGTTTCTATGTAAAAATGAAGTCAGCCATTTATCAATACACGAGAGTATACAGATGAGTTTGTTTCCTTAAAGTGGGAGGGTGGGACAAGTTGGAATAGTTCATTATATTCAATACTATTCATCAGTTGATAGTTCAGTTTTCACCTTGTAGATTTGAAAGGCCATAGAGGATTAGATTTGACACCAACCATTTTTAGACAATTTGTAGTGAGTAGTTCAATTCCCACTTGCAACACACATGGGTATACAACTATTCCAGTCAGTCCACAACGTTATATATGACCACACAATTGGAGACTCTAATCAAGCATATCACTATTTTAATAATCAAATAATTATTATTGATTTTAATAAATTTATCTTTTCTGGTTAAAGCAATATAATAGAAATTGTCATTGCTTGAAAAGGGCGAATTATAAATACAGAAGTTCATTCATAAATTTTTCGAACCTCAATTGTTTTCTTGGTAATTACATTAAACATAATATAAGTTTTTAGTTGATTGCTTGGTAATTACATTCAACATAATATAAGTTTTTAGTTGATTGCTTGGTAATTACATTAAACATATTATATTAGTTTTTAAAAAAATAGTTATAAAAGAGCAGGAAACAATTTCATATATATTATTTATTATATTAGTTTTTCAAACAGAACACAATGTTTTATCATTAAAAAAAAGTAACACTAGCAATTTAATTTTTACAAATACATCTTATTTAATATTTTTTAAAGTCAAAATCTTGAGTGATTTTTGTACACACAACTATTATGAATTCAACATAAATTAGAAATTAAAAATTAGTACAATTAGAACACAACATTTTTGAATCATATTATGTTGAATACTATTATGTTATGTGTACAATTATGTTATGTGTACTAATAGTTATGTTGAATTCATAATATTTTTTAAAGTCAAATTAGAAATTAGTACAATTATGTGTACACTCAACATTAGAGATTAGTACTGAATTCGAAAAAGACAACAATTATGAAACATTAGGATTAGGTTGACTGATAAGGTCAGCACAAGACAAACAACACTTATCCCTAATGATGCATAAAAGGAACAAACCAAACATGACCAAATTACCACTTAACTTATGTGATCGTGTGTGTAGAAACTTAGATATTACTTAACTTGTTCACCTATGTGTACTCCTCCCTCTAGTGATACTATCCCACTCTTTTCCTTTACAACAAAGTGTTTATTCTCCATCCATTTTAGAACACGTTGGTATTGGTATTCAGCCCATTACACAAATTTATTATCCATACATTGGAAACATAATGACGAATACACATCATTGATAATTGTGATATTGCTATCAGGATTCAACTGTGTAGTTTTTGAGTCAAAGTCATTGACCCATAATTCATGAGTAGTAGTTCACATGAACCCATCTCTCATGAGAATGAACGGAACACTTAGCACTCATTGGATCTAGGTGATGCACACAGAGGTGAAGCACCGGGACTTCCCGGGAGGTCACCCATCCCAGTACTACTCCAGCTCGAGCGCGCTTAACTACGGAGTTTCCTCCATGGTTAAGCCCTAGATCACCTAGATCCAATGAGTGCTAAGTGTTCCGTTCATTCTCATGAGAGATGGGTTCATGTGAACTACTACTCATGAATTATGGGTCAATGAGTTTGACTCAAAAACTACATAGTTGAATCCTGATAGCAATATCACAATTTGACTTGCTGTGGAAAAAATATCTCCTACTTATCATTGATAATTTTAGATGAACATCTCATTGATAAAAGCGTATGATCTCACACACACATGTATGTATATGAAGATGAGGGAAAATAAGGATCTATATTTTTCAGATCTTTCCCATTTCCCATATCCAACAATAGATTACCTGCTAATCTAACACACATGTATGTAAATGGATTTATGATTCAAATAGATTTGGAACTCACTTTCCTTGGTTAGAAGAGAACAACGTACTTTTCTGACCAGACTCATTAACCAAACCACGTGTCTTCCTCCTCCTCCATTTCGACTATTTATATCCCTCTCCTTACTACAATTCCCCATCTCCTCCTCTGTCTTCGACTGCCTCCTACATAAGAGGTAGTCCTAATCATTCTGCAGGACTCACAAGTAAAGGAAAAATGGTAGACTTAGAGGCAATGAGAAAGGTGCAGAGGGCCGAAGGTCCTGCCTGCGTTTTGGCCATCGGAACTGCCACTCCTCCCAACGCAATTGAACAGAGCGAATACCCCGACTACTATTTCCGTATCACCAACAGCGACCACAAGGTCGAGCTCAAGGAGAAGTTCAAGCGAATGTGTAGGCCCGCTTACCACAATTAAAACTATGCTTATCGCTTAACATTTCTATGTTTTAATGGTTATGGGGAATTTTATGTTGCAGGCGAGAAGTCGATGATAAGGAAGAGGTACATGTATCTGACGGAGGAGATGTTGAAGGAGAACCCCAACGTGTGTGCTTACATGGCCCCCTCGCTGGACGCTCGCCAGGACATGGTGGTGGTCGAAGTTCCCCGTCTAGGAAAAGAGGCGGCGACGAAGGCGATAAAGGAATGGGGTCAGTCCAAATCTGAGATTACCCACCTCCTCTTCTGCACAACCAGCGGTGTCGACATGCCCGGCGCCGACTACCAGCTCACCAAACTCCTCGACCTCCGCCCTTCAGTGAAGAGAGTGATGATGTATCAACAAGGCTGCTTTGCCGGCGGCACGGTCCTCAGAGTGGCGAAAGACCTCGCTGAAAACAACCGCGGAGCTCGAGTTCTGGTTGTTTGTAGTGAAATCACCGCCGTAACCTTCCGCGGCCCGTCAGACACCCATCTCGACAGTTTGGTCGGGCAGGCACTTTTCGGCGACGGCGCGGCGGCCGTGATCGTTGGGGCAGACCCTGTTCCTGAAGTAGAGAAGCCATCTTTCCAACTTCTCTGGACTGCTCAGACCATTCTCCCCGACAGCGAGGGCGCCATCGATGGGCACTTGAGAGAGGTGGGGCTGACATTACATTTGTTGAAGGACGTGCCTGGGTTGATCTCGAAGAACATCGAGAAGGCTCTGGTGGATGCATTCCAGCAGTTCAACATCTCTGACTGGAACGAACTCTTCTGGATCGCCCACCCAGGCGGGCCAGCAATTCTTGATCAGGTGGAGTCGAAATTGGAGCTGGATCCTGGTAAGATGCGGGCGACGAGGCACATTCTCAGCGAGTATGGAAACATGTCTAGTGCGTGCGTGCTGTTTATCTTGGATGAGATGAGAAAATCGTCCAAGAAAAATGGATGTTCGACTTCGGGTGAAGGACTGGATATGGGCGTTCTGTTTGGATTCGGGCCGGGTCTTACCGTGGAGACAGTTGTTCTAAAGAGCGTTCCTCTCCAGTGATCAGAGGACCGGTAATTACAGTTTGGATGAGGGCAGTCGAATGTTTGGAAATTTGACAGTGTTGTTTGATGTTTGACTCTAAGGTTTTAAAACTTCCTGTGCGACGATTTTTTTTGTTTTTTTTGGTTGTTTTTGGTGCATAATAGATTTTATACTGTTTCCATGAAAAATGGCTATATGCCATGGCCTAGCACTTACTAAGGTTATTAACAAGTTTCCTTTTACAATCATACAACCATCAATACATGCCTCATTTGAACTTATGTAATTTTCCATTTTCAATAAAATTATATGACGACGGAAAAACACATTTCTCATTTTTTTTTGTAGGGTGTAGGGAAATAGAATAGGGAAGTGACTCTATTATTTGTGATGTGAGCATTCAAGTTAAGGGGACATGAGTGTTATGTGATAAAGTTTATAATTGTAAAGTTCAGCAAAAAGTTTTGTGTGTGGATTTATTTTGGAGGGAAATGAAAGAATTTGTAATTCATCTATTTAATCAAAGCCTAGGTTCAAGAGTGGTATGCTTGTTTATCCATTAATTTTATTCAAATAAATTGGACACCGTGTTTGGGGTAAAAGCACAATAATATGTCATCCTTTTATAAAGGAAAAAAGCTAACAAAATCAAAGTTGTTCAACTTCAATAGTATGAAAGTGAGTTTGGATGAGGGTGTCGAATGTTTGAAAATTTGACAGTGTGGTTTGCTTTTTGACTCTAAGGTTTTAAAACTTCCTGTGGGACGATTTTATTTTATTTTATTGTTTTAAGTGCATAATAGATTTTATAGTGTACTAACCTTCCAAGAAAATGAGAAATTGATTCCTAGTAGGTGTGGTGCGGGATATTTGAGTGTCAACAACATGAGAAAGATCATGCGTTATGAATAAATATTTGGTATCTTACTATGGAAAATGGCTATATGCCATGGCCTAGTACCTACTAAGGTTATTAACAAGTTTCCTTTTACAATCATACAACCATCAAAACAAGCCTCAAACCTTAGTTTGCATGCTTGGATCCAATTTATGTAATTTCCCATTTTCAATAAAATTATAGGATGACGGAAAAACACATTTCTCATTTTTTGTAGGGTTTAGGGAAATAGAATAGGGCAGTGACTCTATAGTATTTATGATGTGAGCACCCAAGTTAAGGGTACATGAGTGTTATGTGATAAAGTTTATAATTTTAAAGTTCAACAAAAAGTTTTATGTGTGGATTTACTTTGGAGGGAAATGAAACAATTTGTAATTCACCTATTTAATCAAAGCCTAGGTTCAAGAGTGGTATGCTTGTGTATCCATTAATTTTATTCAAATAAATTGGACACCGTGTTTGTATATCATTGGAGATTGGAGGACAGACACCCCCTAAACCAGTCATGAGCGATTCCACATTGAGATTGTAATTGAGCTTAACTGATTTGCTGTTTGGGAAGCTCTTGTAGAGCCTATTTGTCTAAGGCTAAGGCATCTCTCTTAGCACCTAGGGTTTGTAATACTGAGGTGGTTCTTGTAGTCCCATTGGTTTTAGATTCATCATATTCCTTGATAATAGTATTGCTGCTATTGTTCCTGAAATCCTAGTAAATTAATTGACTATAAATTCACTTAACATTGTAATAAGATGAGTAATCAGTTATTGTGAGGTTTCATGTTGATTGTTCTTTTGCAATAATTTTTATTCATTTCTACATATTATGTCAGGTATATTACTTGTTGCATTAGATCTGATCGGAATCAAGATTTAGTGATTGGTCTCCCACGGACTTAAATCATTAGAAATATACAATATCCCCAATCAGGGATATTACAATTCACAAATTTTATTCAAACGTAAGCTACAAAATGTATCAAATGAGTCTAAAACATTCTCTATTAGGTTTGGATGCAAATAAATTACAAAATTTTAGCATCAGGTGTATACAATAGCTACCTGATAATTATATTGAATCTATGGTGTCTGTCTCTGAAAATCATTATCATAAATTGTATATCTAAGCAATTTACAATTTACAAGATTTTACAATTTCCTCTTCCTTGTTCGAGTGAAAAATTGGGGAGAGGATCTAGTCCTTGCACTTGACTATGGCTCTTTGCTTGGCCTAGAAGGTTTCACTCATAGCTTCTTTGCTACTAGATGTTGGTTATTCCTCTTTTCCCTCATTCTTGACATCATCTACATTTATGTCATTCAATCAAATCTCCGTTGTGTTTGTTGCATCTACATCCTCAACAGCTTGCTTCTTGAAATCAACAATCTCATGGACTTTGATGTAAACAAGGAGAACTCTCTATATTGCACGGTGTAATGATTATAGGGAAAACTCTCATACAAATTCTCATATGATTCATCCTCTAACTTTCTTGTGTGAAGTTGAAGGTTGTATTGTGTGAAAACTAGGTCATTGAGGTATTTTGAGTCAATGTATTGCGATTCTTTTTGTGCATGGCATCTAACAAACTCCAGTTGCACTCACGATCGAAAGCACACCAAAGTTGAAATAATTCAAAGGACTAGATTTTGAAGATATAGGCTTTTCCCATCCTTCTTACCACCAAGAGCTTGAAAATGCGATATTTTAAAAGGTTGTAAGAAAGCAATATTTTATCAATAATTATAATTTGTAAGGGTCTGTCTTTTTGTTACTTGGTGTTTGGGTAGATCTCTATCCAATAGATGGTGCAAAATAAAAGAGCCCTCCCCTATTTTTGTTGTAATTTTGCAACTTTAAAATAGTGAGGTCTTTTACCTTAACCTCAGGTGTGACCCTTTCGCTGCTTTCTTAGTGGCCCTTTATAATCTCCCCATTAGCATATGTGAAGCTATTTGAGAACAAACCCATTAGCCTCTAAATGTTTCAATTCCTTCCTTCAAGGGTTGACTTCTAGCATCACATTAGTAGGTACCATGTTTAAAGAAGTTGTTCTCAAGGAATATGTTCATTGTAGATCACTATGCATTGGAAGTTTTTGAAGACAAATGAAATTTTAATGATAGATAAAACCTTAAATGTATCCACATCACAAAACAACCTAATAGATTAGGTAAGCATGCACAAATGCAATAATTTATTTGTGTCGTGTGATGACCTCTATATACTAACATAGATAATTCTTAACAATAACTATGAAGCTATATTTTATTGATAAAAATGTTTCATTTTGTTTTTGTTAAGATGTTTGGTGATGAGAAGGCTATTTTTCCAATTTTGGTCCTTGGTTAGTTGATTAAATTCTTTCTAGTCCTCTTTATTTCAAATATTGACGTGTCGACAATGACTTGGAAGTTGTTACTTGCAAGAGTGTAGGTGAGACAAGTTTCAACAAGCCTGCTACTTTTATTTTCATTTTTATTATCAATGTATAATTTATTATTTAATATTTTTGTTGTGGGGGTGGAGCGAGCCTTACTTTTCTCCATTGTCCTTACAATTCTTCTCATTAATTATTTTCTACTTCAAACAATTAGGATAGTGGAGCAAGCCTTACTTTTCTCCATCGTCCTTACAATTCCTCTCATTACTTTTCTCTAGCGTCCTTACAATTCCTCTCATTACTTCTTTTCTCCATCATCCTTGCAATTCCTATCACTACTTGTTGTTGTCATCATATCATCAATAAATAACATATTTCAAAAATAACTAGTAATACCTCTAAAAACTTCTCATTCCAAAATTCCATGGGAAGAATAGAAAATATGACCCAAACTAAAACAACATTGAAAGAAGACTCAAAAAAATCCACACTAGATTTCCATTTCTTCAAAGCTTGAGATGCTTTTCCAATGACCTAAGGGCTCTGACAAAAGCTGGTCGTTAGATCTTCACTAAAGGAAAATGAAAAGAGAGAAAAAACCTTAGGCATGGCCAACACAACCGCTTATCCTTTGAGCCTCCATTTTCTTCAAATAAACAATCAAGCTAAGTCAATATTTGGCCTTGACACTATAAATTCATCAAATAATGAATGTGGTATAAGATAAATGTTCTGATCAATCATAAAATATATAATGAAGATATCAAACTCACCATTAATTAGATTACAATGTTCAACATTAAGTAAGTGGAGGGAGAAGAAAAAGGTTTAACCCCAAATCAGCTTGCCATGTGGCTTAGCCCCACCAAGTGGGCCAAACATCTCCTAGGAAAAACTCCCCACTAGGACCCCTAACGCATTAGGGTTTCCTCCTAGATCTACCCTAGCCAACATGATTCTATTAGCAACCCCTCGACCATTCTTAAAATCAACATTAGCCTGACCCACACCATCATGGTCTGCAGATTGAAGTTGGTTGAAATCCCCTACTACTGCAAATGGAGTACCCCCAACCTTAGCCCTCAAACCACTCGCTCCTTTCTCCACTCGCTCTCCCACTCCCATTTCGAACCACCTATTCCAAAGGTAACCATGTTAGTTTCTTAAAGGCGTCTATGAAATGAAATTCAAATTAGATGAACCTATAGAAAAAAAAATCTAGATTAGTTGCCAAGGTTTCAATTAAAAAAGCCCTTGATTATGAAGAAACATTTTCTTGTGACATCAAAATGAATAAAATTAGAATTATTATTTCTTTGGCTTCTAGGACCTTAGATGCAATATTCAACAAACACATGATAAAATTACCTTTTTCAAATGCAAATTTAAGTAAAGAAATATAAATGACTCTACCACTAGACTTCATAAATGATAATCCTAACCTTGTTTATAGTATAAAGAAGTCACTTTATGATCTAACACTAGCACAAATAATCTAGAATGAGAAGATTGATAGATATTTTCAACTTTATAAAAATGTGTAAATTGAATCGAGATATTTATGTGAATAAATTCCAAGATGAAACTATTGTTGCAATTAATGATCTAAATGGTTTGCTTGTTATTAAACCAATTATTGAATTAATCATCAATGATTCAATTATTCCATAATTGAATAAATGAATATAAGCTTCTTCAACGATATCACTATGTGTTATGCTCTATTTTTCCCTATATACCGTTAGTTTGTTTTACAGTTTTCTATTGAACCTGTTTTCACGGTTTTGTGGCATACCAATTCCCTCACCCTACGTACGGAAGGTAACAAACATATCCTTTCAACTTTAACCGATCAGTTTGAGTCATTTGTCTCAGTCACATTGTATGGGTTGTCCAACTCTCACCGACTCCAATCACGTTTAATTAGTCAGCACATATCAATACACGAGAGTATATTGACTGGCTTAGAGTGGAACGACAACACAATTTGACATAGAGTGGGCAAGGACAACAAGTTGAGATATCTTTTAAAGACAATCATGTGGTGAGGATTAATTTTTGGATAATCTGTTTCATTCAGATAAGAGGGCAGTTCAACTCTCACCATCTTGAAAAGATTGTATAATTTTTCAGAAAGCTAGAAGTATTCAAATATAAAAATGAATTTAATTGTAAACAACACTATATAAATGATTAAATTGAATGTAATAAAAACCTACATCAATATAATCTTCTTTAACCATTTTCATTTTGTGTTATTCTCTCTTCTACCCTAGTGTTTATGTTGTTAGTTTGTTTTATAAAAATGAAGTCAAGCATTTGTCCTTATAAGTCATTTGGTAGCTCTTTTTTGACTCATTTGTCCTTAAAATTCATTTGGTAGCTCTTTTTTGACTCATTTGTCTCAGTCACAATATTGCACGGGTCGTTCGTTTGTTTCTATACAAAAATGAAGTCAAGTCATTTTTCAATACACGAGAGTACATAGATGAGTTTGTTTCCTTAAAGTGGGAGTGTGGGACAAGTTGGAATAGTTCATTAGATTCAATACTATTCATCGGTGGATAGTTCAGTTTTCACCTTGTAGATTTGAAAGGCCATAGAGGATTAGATATGACACCAACCATTTTGAGACAACTTATAGTGAGTAGTTTAATTCCCACTATCAACGCACATGGGTATACAACTATGCCAGTAAGGCCACAATGTTATATATAACCACACAAAAGGGACTTCAAATTTACGTAGCAGTTCATCACCGACTCAGACAATTGGAGACTCTAATCAAGCATATCACTATTTTAATAATCAAATAATTATTATTGATTTTAATATATTTTGCTTGTCTCGATAAAGCAACATAATAGACATTGTCTTTGTTTGAAAGGACGAATTATAAATATAGAAGTTCATACATGAATCTCTTAAAGTTTAGTTGTTTTCCTATTTCCATGTGTGAGTTTATAAAGGCATCTGGTTGGAAGATAATATGTCTTGTTTGCACAATCTCGCTTGGTAATTACATTAAACATAATATCAGTTTTAACAAAAATAATTATATGTCACTTATGTTTTCTTTATTGTGTAATTATTGTAGCTTACAAATATATAAAAGACAGAGTAAACAATTTCATATATATTATTTATTATACTAGTTCTCCAAACATAGCACCATATTTTATCACAAAAAAGTAACACTAGCAATTTTATTTTCACAAATGTATCTTATTTAATATTTTTTAAAGACAAAGTTTCGAGCATTTTTGTACACATATCTATTGTCGATTTTATTTTTCATAGAATGTACATTTATATGGTTGGAATGGTCATTGAGGGAGAGTAAGGGTATAAAGTGTCTTTACAAAGAAATTGGACAGATTTCTGGAAAGAAAAAAATATTATCCTTTTTCAAGCATTGTAAGCTTTAATATAGATAACTTGAATTCAGTAAATTCACTTGTACTAATTGAAGACAACATTAATTAATAATCACTGATAAATATTTCATATGATTAATATTAGACATGTTTATATATTATTTTAAAATTTTAAAATAAAATTTAGATGTGAATATTTTTAGATTAATTCAATTGAGAAGATAGAGAAGGATTTAATATAAAATTTGAAAAGAATTTTACAAAATATAGTGTCAGGTGAAATAAACTGATAGTTTTACCTTAAAAAATAATATTAGAATTTATCTCACAAAATTATAAATATCTATGTTTAAATAAAAATACATATATATGAGATTCTTACAAGATTAATTGTTTTTATTTTCTAAAAACAGTAAATTAAGATGTTTATGTGTATCAATTAACAATACAAGTTAAAATTTGGCTTCAATTTATGCCTTACTAAAAAATTAGTAATTGTTTTGGTCTTCAAAAAAGAGTTTGACCTTGACACACTTTGACTATCAATGCGAGAAATTGTGCACATTTTATGCAAATAATTTAAATGGAAATTCCACAAGTTTTTCAAAATGGAGTTCTTCAACTCACCACTATTGATCCGATCAGTTTTCTTTTAAGAGTTAATGAGCATTGCCTTAAGTTGCATAAAATTTTCTATAATAAGTACTTAACATGCCATTTCTATGAACATGGAATGAAAATTGAAATATGATTCAACATGTAAATAAATGTAGAAAATAAGTGTTTTTTGTCTTCTCAACAAATTTCAAATCACAAAGAAAAAGTGCTACATGATATACAATACAACTTAAGAAGGTAGAAAGTATTTATCATTAATATTTATTTAAGTGTAAATATGATTTTCCTTATTTATTTATTAGTCTCATGTTCATAAATAAGAGCAATAATATTTGCACTTAAATCTTCTTTCATTTTCTCTTTCATTTTGTCTTCAAGAAAGACAAAAACATTATTTGTCTCTTTGTTTATTTAGTATTCTACCATCTAAAAGGATAGACATTATGCATAAATTTTTTTCCTTCCAGAAAATGGAAACTCTACCTCTTTCCTACATAACCATGGTTTGAATAGCCAAAAATTCATGTATATGGAAAATGAATTCACTACTCTGCAATTCCAAATGACTCAACTAATGCTCCATCAATGGTACCTAATTTTTTTTTATTTTCCTAATTTTTATTTTTAAGTTGGAAGGCTTATCTTTTCATTCAATTACCAATTAAATGAAGAAGAATAACTAGCTACATGCTTGAAGCTAGAGCAATCGTAAAAAAAGAGACCCTTCTCTACATTCAACTCCTTTATACTTTAGAGACTTTTACTTCCAAAATTCTCAAACACAAAAGCAATAGTGTTGTATTAAAGAAAAAATGATCTTATCAAGCAATTGATATGATGTTAGCAGTTAGGGGTGTCAATTGTCAAGAACTTAGTGCTTTTCACACCCTCATTCCATTATCTAGTGCAAGCATGCAACTATCACAATTCTTCAACACATATTATGCACTAAACTTATTACAATTCAAATTACCAAAACTTCCAAACACCTTTGCACTCTCTGAGAAAACTAACAAAGCTGAAAGTGAAAATAATAATGAACATATCAGTTGGAAACTAGGACTTATATATCAATAGTAATTCCCCATCAATTTTAAAATACAAGAAGGTATTCATATTTCACTCGAAGAATCAGCTTGGAAAAAACAAGATTATCTCCTACTTTAGCTCTCACACAAAAGATTCCACCTTTATGGCAACAATGAAGTCTCTCGACCATTTTCCATTGTTCATGAAGCTAGTAATATTTATTTCTTCTAAAATTTTTATGTTTAAAATAAAACATGAAAAATTATCCATTTGGAAATTTAGCATATAATGACCAAAGAAATGGTTGAGAAAACTTAAGCATGCTATTATCTCCCTACTCATATGGAGTGAAAGGAAAATATCCTTGCCACCATGGATTAACAAAAAATCCAAACAAATAAACTCTTAATCGTATTTCTTTATAAAATAAATTTCATTAATCTTCGTCATAAAGCATACATGGTATCACACAACTAAATAAACATTTGATATTTCATTTACAAGATTTTATAAATCTCTCTCTCTCTCTCTCTCTCTCTCTCTCTCTCTGTGTGTGTGTGTGTGTGTGTGTGTGTGTGTGTGTGTGTGTGTGTGTGTGTGTGTAAGTATTATACATATCTATACATCCATATTTATATAAGTATAATTGATATTTGTTTATTAATTAAAAGAGTATCATCAACATTAGAAATTTGTAATCTTTACCAACTGGTTACTTTTACTCAAAAAAGACAACAATTAGGAGAATTCAACATTAGGCTGACTGATAAGGTCAACACAATACAAACAACACTTATCCCTAAAAATTCATAAAGGAATAGACCAAACATGACCAATAGACCAATTAACTTATGTAATTGTGTGTAGAAACTTATATAGCACTCTAACTTGTTCACCTACATGTAATCCTCTGTCTAGAGATACTTTACCACTCTTTTCCTTGATGACAAGGTGTTTATTATACATCTATTTTGGAACACATTGGTATTCATCCCATTACATAAATTTTTTATACATACACTGGAAACATAATGATGAGTACACATAATTGGTCATTCCAAATGAGCATCTCATTCATAGAAGTGCATGAAAAATCATTCTTAGATCACACACACACACACACACACACACACACACACACACACACACACACACACACACACACACACACACACACACACACACACACACACACACACACACACACACACACACACACACACACACAC
>MU226887.1:2658053-2669876 GCA_018584345.1 Thuja plicata | reverse complement strand
CACACACACACACACACACACACACACACACACACACACACACACACACACACACACACACACACACACACACACACACACACACACACACACACACACACAATATTAAGAAGATGAATGGACAAACAAGATAATGATATAAATATGATAATGATAATATAGTGATTAATAGGAATGAATGATAGATTATTTTATAATGAATTTAGTTAATTAATGAAAGAAAATTGAGATTGATAAGAGGAGAATTTAGTGAAATTTTTTTTGTCTACATTTTGCCCCTCTTTGAGACAATGTAGCTTGTCATATTGTTTCAAATAAAATTATCAACGGATATATGCCTCAAAGATATTCTGGTAAGGATGAATGATTGATATATTATGCCCCCTTAAGAGATTGATCAAATAGGTTGTGGGAAGATTGATCTCTCGAAAGGATATAAGGAAATGATTGAATATTGATATTGTACAAGTTATAAATCTGAGATGTACATTTGAAGAAAATACATGATTGATAGACGTAACTAAAAAATTGATGGAAATGATCAAACTAGCCAGGTTGAGAAAATGATTAAGCTGATTAAGATGATTAAGCTGATACGGATTGATGCTAGCATAAGACAATTTGAAATAATAATTGATTGAGTGATCAAGGTGGTGATGAAATTCCAAGGAGAAAATTGATTGATTAGATAAAGTGATTAAGACTCAGGTATATGCATCAGTTGGATAAAGTGATTGAATGATCTCGATGTGATAGGAAAGAAGAAGAAGAAGAAAAGAATGAAAGATGATGGAAGAGATGATTGATGCATAAAGAGATGAAAATCATGACATAGGAATTATAGGTGATGAGAATGCTTGTGATGTTTAATTGCTAATATCGTCATTGAACTTATTATGGAAAATGGATGACCTCATTCAAGGATATACTTTAGATCCAAATGTATTGACATAAGGAATGAATTTATGGAAACACATCAGACATTAAATGAATGCCTTAGTTTGTACTAGACCTTTGTGTCCTCGATGATCTTAAATGATCATGTCCTAAAATGAGTCATCATAGTACTAAGGAAAATTCCACAAGGAACAATCAATTTTGCATAAAAGAATTACTACTCTTGAAGGTTCTATGCTATTATTTATGAATGAAAAAATAATAATTTAATAATGCCATTCTTTCTCTCTGTAAGGTGATTGACAAGATTATATAAACAAGGTCGTATTTAGGGTGGTCACTGGTAAGAGCAGGTTGAAGAAATCTACAAAGAAGTGGAAAGAGGACTAGATCAATGAGGATGAACAAAAGAGGGAGGATAATGAGGCCTGACAATGCTCTCTTAACTGTCTGTCAAAAGAATGGTATACAATTGCTAGGTCTGCTAGTTTTTTTGCTTTCTGTTATATTTCTCTATTTTACTTTAATGAATTGTTTAATCTTAAGTTGGATCTTTTGGTTATCAAAACATGTTTATTATTTCCTGAAATTTTGAAAGTCTACAAGGATGCACTCTTTTAGATTACACAGTAGTGCTAGAATTATAAACACTTTAATATGTATGGTGATGATAAACTATGATAGTGTTAAAGTTAGTAGTAGTGATAGGTGCTCTCTATTGGTGACTATGATGGTTTTTGATTAATTTTGTGAGTGGGGGGGTTTTTACGCTTTCTCTCAGTTGTAATGGCCCTGACTAGGGATTCCAATGCTATTTCTTAGTGTTTATTCTATTATTTTGGGATTAAGGCACTCTCCCCACTGACTTAATAAAAAATAATCAAGTGAACATGCCCCATCATTGAATCTTTAGTTAAAAACATCCTTGAGATAAAATCTCTAGTCATAAACATCTCAAAGAGACTAAAAGACATGTCACTATAGATAAAATCAAAACAATTAAAAGATATAAGAAAAAAATATTATGTTTCATGTCAAAGTGATTCTTCTTCATAGTTAAAATGTTTTATTTGATAGGTTTATAATATATTGTTGTGATTGCTCAATCGTAGTCTTGTCACATCATGATTTCCTTGGAGTCCAAAGTTGCATGCTTAGTCAAAGTGTTTGTGTATCCACAATGTATACTAGATGTTTTTAGTTTTGTTTAGGGCTCTTTATGACTTTTAGGATTTCTTCAGGACATTTAATGATTTTTTCTAGATTTTTTTTCATGACATTTTATGATTTTTTTAGGCATTTAATGATTTTTTAAAGATTTTTTAGGACATATTACAATATTTTTTTAGATTTTTTCAAGACATTTTACTAATTTTTTTGGATTTTTTTAGCACATTTTATGATTTTTAAAAAAAAATTTCAGGATATTTTTCAATTAAAAAAAAATTCAGGACATTTTATGGGTTTTTTCATGATATTTTTAAATTTTATCTCAAGAATCATGCGTGGGGGATGCAAAAAAAATCCAAAAACTATGATGGGGGGTGGCAAGATTATTATAGTGCAAACGGAAAGGGCATAAATGCAAAATGATCAAGTAGAGTACTAAAGGAGAGAGGAGCCAAATCCTTACTCATGGTGCCGATTGCCTGATTTTCAACATGACACTTGGTCAAGATGCTTGTTTGCTAGGTTTTCACTAGTGGATGAATTTGTTTCTTTCCCCCCTTTTCAAAACTTTTTTTTATTTTTTTAGGACTTTTAAAGAAATTTAAAAAAAATTCAGGTGTAAAAGCTATGGAGGTGAATGTTGTTGATTGGAATGTCTAATAGTTCACCCTTTGAAATAGCTAGGTGATATGCTCTTGATCCATATGAAATAGTGATAATATATATGGACCTAGCCAATTGGGTTCAAATTCCCCCATTTTTCTCTATCTTGTCAATTCTTCAGATTCTCTCTAAGAAAAAAATCACCAGCTTCAAATGCACGAGGCCTGACTCTATGATGGTAACTTATACACATACGATGCTGATATGCTCTGAGGTGATCAAAAGTGGTCTATCTTCTTTCATCCAACATTTCTAAGTCATGCAAATGGGAGATTTTGTAGTCTTCATCATTGATCAGGTTTCACAAAAAGACCCATACAAAAGGTATCTTGACCTCAATAGACAATATGGATTCGACACTATAGACAAGGGAGTAAGGAGTAGGACCTATGAGAGTGCATACACTTGTTTGATAATCCCACAAAGTAGAGTTGGACTAGATATGCCAATCATAACAAGCTTCATTGGTCATCTTTTCAAGGATTGAAAGGATATTTTTATTAGAGGCCTCAACCTGGCTATTACCTTGAGAATAGTATATTGAAGAAATATGATGCTGGATATAAATTCTCACACAAAGTTTATATACATCTTTACTTTTGAAGGGGGTACCATGGTCAGTGATGATGGAAAGGGGAACACCATATCAGCATATGATGTAATATAGGATGAATATAGCAATCTTTTTTCTAGTGGTATGGATAAAAGGAACAACTTCAATCCACTTGGTGAAGTATTTAGTGGTAGTAATGATGTATTTATGGCTATTGGATGGGTGTGGATGGATTTTTTGCACAAGATCAACTCCCCACTAACAGAAGGCCCAAGATGTAAAAATTGGGTGTAATTCATATGCAGGTGCATGTATCAGGTATCCATGTATCTAGCATTTCTCGACAAACTTATAAGCATCATTTTCCATTGTAGGCTAGTAATAACCACTACAAAAAGGTTTCCTAGCTAAGGTAGGACCGCTTGAATGTGCCCCACATATACCTTCACACACATCTTGTAAGGCAGTGTTAGCTTCATCACACTCAAGACATCTAAGTAAGGTATCATCAAGACCACAATGATATAGGGTATCAGTTCAAATGGTGTAGCGAGAGACTCAAAATATAAAGGTTTTGTGTGATCTATTTGATAGGTCAGGGGATAAGATGTTTTCATGTAAGTAGGTATAGTTATCTTCGTAATATTAGGCATTGGGACCAACAAAGAGATAGATAATCTATGATTATGGAATATTATAAGTAGGTTTTAAGAGTGGTTCTACCAAGAACACACAGTAATCATCATTACTTGGTATTATTACAAGAGATGCTATTGTTTCCATTGCATTAGCTTCTCTATTATTGCCTTGGGGAATTTTTTTCCAATATGATTGTCTAATCACCAAGAACATGCAAGTCTATGATTTTCTGTTGTAGAGCCATACGAAGTCCAGAAAGTAATGCCTCATATTTCTCAATACTATTAGTACATAAAAACTATAAATTGCAAATTTTAGGTATATAATTCCCTAATTGAGTGACAAAAAGGAGGCCTGTGTGAGTAGGAGCCATAAAAGTATGAAGTCTAGAGATGTGAGCATTCCATGTTAAAAATTGATTAATTATGTATCGTTATAATAAGTTAATGATTTATCATATTGTATAAGAGAATTTTCCAACTAGTCTGCTATAGCTTATCCTTTTATTTCTTTACTTTGCACATGTTCGATGCCAAACTCACTAAGAATCAATAAATATTTAGCTAGTCAACCTGTTTGTGCTTCTTTAATCAAAAAGCATTTAAGAGGATTCATTTTTGCAATAAGCTTAGTCTGATGTGCAAGCATGTGATTTCATATCTTTTGGGAGGAAACAACTATGGGAGGGCATACTCTTTCAATAGGAGTATAGTTTAATTCATATCCAACTAGAGTATTACTGATGTAATATATTAATGGTTCTTTTTATTCAAAGTCATGTTGTGCCAAGAGTGCCCCCAATGTTGTGGTTATAGTAGATATATAGTGAAGTAATGGTTTGTAATATATAGAAGGTACTAATACTGGTGGAGATATGGTGTAGGAGAACCCACTGCAACAACTTTAAGTTCTCATCTTTTTGTGACTCCTAGGGGGTCTTGAGGATGCCTAAGTCCTAAGTGTTCCATTATAGTCTTTTGACCCAACTTGTAAGGCCTGGTTCCAATATTTGGCATCCATAAAACACTTGGTAAACCATGGTAAAAGGGTCCCAAAAGCTTAGGATTTAGGTTTTTTAGTGTTTTTAATTTATTTCTTGAGTTAACATTGAACCTTAGGCTCACTCTTTGCAATAAGTTTGCACTTATAGCGCATTTTTGAAAATGTTGTCAAAATTTGTCAAGCAACTTTTTGACAACATTGCAACTTTTGATTGTAATGTCAAAATGACTTCCCCAATGGACATATGGTTTGAATTATAGTTTTAACTATTGGGAAATTCTTTCATAAGCCATTTCAGGCAAGTGAAAAGAAACGATGATGTAAATTTTGTTTTGGAATCAATAAAATAACAGATTTTTCCTGTAATAGTCGACTTTCAACTTCCTGTACATATTAGAATAGGTGATGAGACCAATTTGGATGTAAGGAGTATTGAATCACCTTCATTTTTATTTTGGTTTTAAGTCTTGAAGTGATAGGGAAATAAATTTAGAGTATTTATTTTGTGCATTGTTCTGAAACCCTCCTGAATTAGGGATTCCTCTGTAACTTCATTTTTCTCTCATGTCCACCCTTGGAAAATCCTAATCATTGGTGGAATGAGATATTTGTATGTTACATTAATGGTTATAGACTTGTTTTGCAGGGAAGTCAGTGCTGGTTCTTGGTTCAGATGAATTAAGGTCGACATCTCTATGTGGCAACCATAGATCAAAATGGTAAAGTGATGAAATCCATACTTTGGGGTTGAATAAAGCCTTTTAATCAAACCTAGAGTGGTTTGAGATCACTCCAAGTGAAATCCAAACACTGGTTTTGTCCTTCCTTAATTTTTTGTGGTACTTACTTCAATAAAGTGACCTAATTGTCCAATTAGGCCTGTCTGACCTTGTTGAGATTCAGTCTATTCCTCAAAACTTTAGGACCCTTGGCTTTGGGATTAGGTATTAATCCATAAATGGTACTTGGAATTGTGTTTATTTCTTTGGGTCTAGTGGGAAGTTTTGGAGTTATGATCCCTTAACCTTATAACTAGGGCTATTGGGAATTGGAGGCTCATTTAAGGAACAATCACCTAAGGGATACCCTGGAATTTATGAATGGCTGGAACATGTTCCATGGAACCTATATAGACCCTAGAAAATTTGGTTCAACCCCTTACAAATTAATATTTTCATTTTCATCTTATGAATCAATCAGATATTGGTTGCATAAGGATTAGCATTGAAGTAATGCACCACACATCTTGGTCTAAGCATTGAAGTCATGAAAAGATTTTGATAGGGTTTTTGTGAAAGTATTGTGATCCTTTGTAAAGGTGTAAGTCTAGGATTTTTGGGTTGGAGTGTGTAGAACCCTATCTTAGAAGGTTATGAAGGGAAAAATGTCCTCTTACCTTGTATTACCCTAGCACTTGGATCAAGTGGTATCACAACAACTTATAGATCTTGTGAATAACTCAAGTTGTAGACATGTCAGATGGAGGAGATGATAGTGAACTTCCAAAAAGAATGACCAATTCAGAAATACTAAGGGTGGTGAAAGAGCATGAGGTAGAAAGGAAGTGGATGAGGCAAGAGATGGAGAAGCTTATGAAACAAGTCAACAAAGGGAGTAGTGGAAACTCTGGGTTGAAGAAGAGGGGAGTGAAGAAGAATCCCCTTTGCAGGAGGAAGATGAGATCCCTACAGACCAGAGGATACCTGTGAATAATTTGAAGTCCATGGAGAGGAGAACCATGGACACTAATCTTGATCTGCCTATCTACAGTGGAAAGATTAATGAAGAAGAAGTCATGGAATAGATGGATTGACTCACTAGTTTCTTTGACTGGGAGGAGATATTAGAACACCAAAGGGTGAAGATAGAAAAGTCCAAGTTAAAGGGGTCTACCATAACTTGGTGGAACTTTACTCAAGAAGAGAGGGTGAAGATGGATAAGAATCCAGTTGGCACAGGGAAGAAGATGATAGCCTTAGTGAAAGAGGCTTATGTGCCAGAAGATTATGAAGTGCAACTTCATAAGAAAAGACAAAGCTTGAGACAAAAAGAGATAGATGTCTCAGGGTATAATGAAGAGTTTCATAGTCTCTCAATGAAATCTAAGATGATAGAGCCAGAGAGTGTCAATCTTGCAAGACACATGCAAGGAATAAGAATAAATATTCAGGATGAGTTGAGTTTATGATCTCCTACTATGGTCCAATAGTTCTTTCAATTAGCACTAAAAGTTAAAGATAAATTCTAAAGAAGACAAGACCAAGTTACTAGAGGAAAGAGAAATGACAATATAAATACAAATTTTAGAGGAAGAGGCAATTTATGGGGTAGAGGACAGTCAAGCAGTGAGAGACCCATGTAGAACAATTAAGGAGGAAGAGATCAAGGAAAGTCAAGCAACAAAGGAGGCTTCAGAGGAAGGAGAAATTTTGGCTGGGGTAGGGGAAGATCTAATTAACACCTAAGGTGATTCAATTGCAATAAATTGGGACATAATGCAGGGAGATGCCCTAAGAGGAGAAACAACAGTCAAGGTGAAAGAAGAGCACAGTTGGTCCAAGAAGAAAATCAAGAACTTGAAGCTAAAGAAGGGAAAGTCTTGATGATGAGACAAGCCTTCTTGCAAGTACCACACACTCAAGAACCACCCCAAAGGAAGAATCTATTTAGAACAAGGATCAAGTACCAGGGAAGGGTATGTACTTGTTAATAGACTATGGTTCAACAAATAATTTAATTTTTAAGGAAATGGTACATAAATTAGAATTGAAGAAAACACCACATCCTTTCCCTTATAATGTTTCTTGCTTCACTAAAGGACAACAAACTCTAGTCACTGAACATGCTATGGTAGAATTTTCTCTAGGAGACTTCAAGGATAAGATCTTCTGTGATGTTGTGGAGATGGATTCTTGCCATCTTCTACTAGGAAGACCATGGAAATATGACATGGATGACACCTACAGTTGTCGGAAGAACAACTATACTATTATTAGGGATGGTAAAACTTTTACAATGAAGCCACTGCCTAACCAAAAATCACAGAAGGAACCCACTGTAATAATGATAGGGGAAAAAGAAATGGTGAAAACATTGAAAGAATCAAAAGAGGAAAATTTCATACTAATCATGAAGCCTAAGGAAAAGGAGGAGTCTGATAAAATAGCACCCATACCAGTAGAGGTTGAAAAGAGTTGCTAAAGAAATACAATGATGTCATAGAAAATGATCTACCCTCTTCCCTCCCACCCCTTAGAGATATCATTCATTATATTGATCTAATACCAGGTTATTCATTGCCAAATAAAGCACCCTATAAGATGACTCCAAATCAGAATACAAAGATTTCAAAACAAGTCCAAGATATGCTAACCAAAGGCCTAATACAAAAAAGTCTCAATCCTTGTGTAGTCCCGTCTGTCTTAGCACCAAAAAAGGATGGAACATGGAGGTTATGCACCGATAGCAGGGCTATAAAAAAAATAACAATCAAGTACAGGTTCACTATTCCAAGGATTGAAGACCTACTTATCAACTTGGGACTGCTTGCTACTTTTCCAAAATAGACTTAAAATCAGGATACCACGGAATAAGAATTAGGCTAGGGGACGAATGGAAGACTGCATTCAAGACAACTAAAGGGTTATTTGAGTGGCTTGTGATGCCATTTTGGCTAATTGATTCCCCAAGCACATTCATGAGACTCATGAATGAGATTTCAATTGATTTCATTGGCAAATTTATTGTTATCTATCTTGATGATATACTAATTTTTAGTAGCAGGAGAGAATAAAATATAAACCATTTGGAGCAGGTGATAAAGAGACTTCATGACCACAAACTAATCATCAGCTTGGATAAATGTACTTTCATGTATAGGGAACTTACTTTCTTGGGGTTTGTCATCTCTAAAGGAATACTAAAAATAGATCCTAGTAAGGTGGAGACCATTGTAAATTGGCCCACTGTAAGAAACTAAGGTGAGGTAAGGAGCTTCCATGGTCTTTCTACTTTCTATAGAAATTTTATAAAGAAATTCAGACATGTATGTGCTCCCATACTAGATACCATTAAGGGTGGTAAGAAACCTAAGTTTGCTTGGAATAATGAAGAAAATAATCCTTTTTATTATTTGAAGAATAGGGTGGATCAATATCTTATCTTGACCCTACCTGATTTTAGGAAGGTATTTACTATGGAAACAGATGCTAGCAACCTAGCCATTGGTGTTGTCCTAAGTCAAGAAGGGAAGCCTATAGATTTCTTCTCTGAAAACTAAATGATGCTAAGAAAAGATATTCAACTTATGACCTTGAATTGTATGCAATAGAGCATGCCCTCAAAAAGTGGAGACACTAACTTTTACCAAAATAATTTTTTGTCTATACTGACAACCATGCACTAAGATTTCTAAATTCTCAAGAAAAATTGAGTTTTAAACATATAAAATAGATGGAACAATTGTAGGCATGCACTTTTACATCGAAACACAAGAAGGGATAAGTAAACAAGGTTGTTGATGCCCTTAGTAGAAGGGTTGTTCTGATTGAAGAAGTACAAATACAAAGCATTGGGATTGATGCTCTGAAACACCTCTATGTAGGTGATCCAAACTTTGGAGAAGCATTCAAGGTTTTTTCTCAATGAGTAGGAAACTATCACACTGAATTTTCTAAATTCCTCATTCAAAATGATCTTTTGTCCAAAGGTTCTCAAATTTGTATACCTAGGTGTTCTATGAGACTGAATATCATCAAATAGAAACATTGTGGTGGCATGGGTGGCCATTTTGGCATAGATAAAACTCTAGAACAGATTAAGAGAAGTTTCTTTTGGCCAAAGATGACAAATGATATCAAGAAATTTGTGGAAGCCTGCACTATCTGTCAGCAAGCTAAGGGTGTGTCCACTAATCAGGGGTTATACCAACCTTTGCCAATACCTACTAGACCTTGGGTGTCAATCTCCATGGATTTTGTTATGGGCCTTCCTAGGAGTAAACAAGGATTTGACAATGTCTTTGTTATTGTAGACATGTTTAGCAAGATGGTGCACTTTGTCCCTTGCAAAAATACAAATGATGCCTCCCACATTGCCCAACTCTTCTTCAAAGAAGTTGTAAGAATTCATGGGCTACCAAAAAAAATAGTCTTAGATAGGGATGTTAAGTTTCAAGGACATTTTTGGCATACATTCCATAAGAAATTGGGGACAAACTTAACTTACAGCTCTACATATCACCCACAAACTGATGGCTAATCAGAAGTGGTGAATAGATCACTTGCAAATCTTCTTAGATGTCTAACCAAGAAACATAATCAGAGTTGGGATGTCATCCTCCCACAAGAATAATCTTCTTTTAATGATTCCCTTAATAGATCCATTGGAAAAATACCTTTCCAAATAGTATATGGTTTGCACCCAAGAGGCCCATTGGATCTAATAGACTTACCTTCAGACTTCAAAGTTAGTACTCAGGGAGAAGAATTGGCACAACTCATTTCCCAAGTCCAAGAAGATAAGAGAAGGAGAGAATTCCATTTCCAAATTGGGGATAAAGTTTGGGCATACCTCAGGAAAGAGAGACTACCAAAGGGTAGATACTCCAAACTCCACATGAAGAGAGTTGGCCCATGCACAATTTTGTACAAAATGGGTGAAAATTCTTATAAAATATCTCTTCCCCCTACCTTGTCTATTTCTCCAATATTTAACATAGCTGATCTAAACCCTCACAGAGATGATGCAAGTTGTGATAATTCAGGTACTTCAAACATCTCAAATCCTTCAAATACTTCAGATTTTGTTACAAATCTCCCTCCTAGAAAACTAGTTGAATTGGAGACAATTTTTGAATCTAAAGTCCTCAAGAAGACCAGGTCCAAAACCTATATGTAGTACCTTGTCAAGTGGAAAGGCCTACCTAAAATTGATGCTACCTGGATGACAAAAGACTAGATCACACAACATTGCACCTCCATTAATCAACTTGACTCAAGTAGGAACTTGAGTTCTAAAACTCATGAGGATTATGGTGCAGGAGTGTAACACCCCAAAATTGGCATCTTGCAACCCTAACCAATTTTGTTGCATTTGTCGTTCTTCTAAATCATCAAAGTCCTATTGTACTAGGCAATTTTGAGTTTTCACTGACTCTACTCAACCTGAGTGTCAAATACAGAAAATCCTAAATCTGTATTAATCATACATCATAATTGATTCCTAAATATCTATTTGGCTAAACAAACCCTATGATCGAATTAATTTAATTAATAAAGCCCTAGCACTTTAATTAAATTAAATCCACCCTCTTTAGCTGAGACACATGAAAAAGGAATTAAATAATATTTAATTATTAAATAAATATCCTATTTTCAAATATTTGAATTTAATATTCAGATAATTGAGAAAAATCAATTATGAGGTCATATTTATTTAATTAATTGAATATTCTATCAAAATCTTATTTCTATTCAGAAATAGAAACTGTGAATTAATTGTGCTTTAAAGAGAAATAAAACAATATTAAATTAAATAGATAAAACAGTTAAAACAGGAAGAAAACAATTTATTGAATTCTTTTCAATAAAACTTTCTATTTTAACTAGCTTTTCTAAGTTGTTTTATTTCAAAACAGGAAAGTTTCTATTCTGATCTTCTCAGGGTTTATAAAAGAACCCTCTTTCTTCATTCAAACCCCTGAAAACCCCGAAAAACTTGACTCAAAATTGCATTGTTAGAATACTCAATTGTTGTCTCATTTTCATAATAACATATAGATTAATTTCAATTTGCAAATAGAATAGCTTCAATTTCTAGATTAAATTGCATTGAAATCATGTTAGCATTCATGTTTAGATGATCATTCATGTTTCAATTTCCAGCATAATCCTTGCATT
>MU226887.1:2571083-2627596 GCA_018584345.1 Thuja plicata | reverse complement strand
TCTAGAAAGTCAAAATAATTTGGCACTTCCTTTAGGACAAACTCACAATAGAGTTTCCTCAGGAAATAGATAGGAACCTCATGATTGTTACAGGGAGGGGAATCAAAGACCATCCACCATCTATCCCCAATTTTTTTTTTATATCTTCATTCAAGCACCAATGAATTGGGATCCTCCTTGTTGTGGGTTTAAGAGTTTCAATTTCCCCTAGCTTTTTAAAAAGTTTGCAAATGTCAGTTTTTGTGATCTCTTTTTTTTTTATGTCCTTATATGATAATTTATTTGCATAATATTGTTTTTGTTCTTCTCTTCTGTTGTGCCATAAATTTAGTTGCCCACTAACTGAACCTACGTGGGTCAAGATAAATTCTAATGATTTTGAAAGTGTTTCCCTTCTAGGATTTGTACCAATAGAATCTTTTAACCTCCTAATTAAAGATTCTATTTATGTTTTCCCATTTTCTATTTGGTTTATCAAGTTTTCATGTATTCCAAGAGGGGGTTTCTCAATTGGTGAGGGCGGCTGGGGTTCATTTTCTTGGTTATTTTCAGCATCCATTTGTTCATGAGGAGAAGATGGAGGGTTTGGTTGAGGATTTTTTGTGGGGATATCATTCCTTCCTAGCAATTAAAAGAAAATCTATTTTAAAACTCTAATTAAACATAAAATTTAAGACAAGAGAATTTCACAATCAAATTTGAAGAAAAACTAAAAATTAAACCTAAATTTCAAAACAAATAGCATTCATGGTTGTAGAATCACTTACCTCTTCTTTTGGTTCGACCTTGTTGACATCATGGAGCCATTTTTGCTTCACTTTGATGGAGAAAACCTCACAATGAATCACGTATGCACTGTTATGAAGAGAAAAACAACAAGCCGTGACTTTGGAGAAGAAAAATAAGCCACAAAGTGGCTGACCAAACTCTTTATAAAATAAATTAGGGTGCACCCTATAGGGCACACACCCTATGGTTTGAATTGCCCAAACCATAGGGCATGCACCCTATAGGGCATGCACCCTATGGCTTGGGTACTCTAAGCCATAGGGCATGCGCCCTATAGTGCATGCACCCTAAGCGCGGATGGGGGCCTAAAAGGTATTTGGCACCTTTTTGGTCCCCCATCTTGGTGCACATACCCCACTACATAACCTTTTTCACTGGATACACTAGTTATATTTTCAATAATTTTGCGACTGAAAGGATTGACACCTTCTCCAAAGTAAGCCACATAATTGAGTTCAATGGTGGAGCCATCTCTATGTTCTCTGAGAGGCACGTCAACTCAAGCTTCAATAAATCTTATTATATGTTTATCATTTTAAGAGACACCCAATTGTGGTGGTCCTTGTTGGTCCTAATCAATAAGCTATGGGTGAACAAGAGGCAAGGGATTGGGGTTAGGCTCAAGATTACGAATATGTTAAAAGGTTCAAATGATCTCATAGTCAGAGATATCAATGAAATAATTTTGGTAGTTGATGGTACCTTCCTTAGTATTCCATGTTATGTTGGATGTTCTGATACCTCAATGGAGTTTCCCTTAGTACTTCAGGTCTTATCTTTCTATGTATAATAACCTAAGACATGAACTTTACGATTGGTTCAAGTATTCCTTATTTTGATAAACCAAGGGGACTACGACCATCATATCTATATGTTTTCAATATCTTAATTCCTTTTCCATATTCTTAGCTAGTATCTTGACTTCAGGTTTTTTAGCTTGTTCCTTTTCCACATCTTCATCTTTGCACAACCATTTTAGGGAATCATCTTCTTTTTTTCACAATACAAGGTTCCCCATTGTTTGAAATTTATGGGTTTTCATGCTATATTTGTTGTGTCTAATGTGGTTTCATTAATTTGCGGTTTGCCAAAGATTTGGGGAGACAAAGGTAGATTTCCAATGTTAAGAGCTCAATTCACAATATATTCTCCCAATCCTTGTTCTTTTACTTGTATTTTTAATTCAACTTCATTAGATTTTGAAGTGGGTACTTTTAAGGACTTATGGTCAACATATGTTTAAAATGAAGGTACTTCACAATTGATAAGAATGATAGATTCAATCTTAGGTCTTAGATTATTGTAATAAATAAAAGGATTTGTGTTAGGAATAAAAATCCACAAGCACAATTGAGGGGGGCGTGAATCAGTTGTGATACAAAATATTAAACTTTAAACTTTATAAACCAAAACTTTAATGAAAATTATAACACAGTAAATGCCAACACAATAACACAATACTTGTTCTCGAGGAAACCTTGTTAAAGGTAAAACTCCAGTGGGAATTAGTACCCACAAATGATTTACTAAGAGTATAGTATCCCTATTAAAAGATTTAGCCTTGTTAGGAGCTTGTTACAATATTACAGTACACAGCCCCTATTAAAGGACAGACCCTATTAGGAGTCAAGAGTAACAGTTGGCTTACTACCCAGGCACACTTCCCAAAGAAGGTTAAGGCCACCCTCAAGGATTTACAATCTGAACAAGTGTATATAGAAAACATACAATCTAGTGAATTGTCTGATAGCAAATGTCTTTTCTTGGTCAGTTCCAATGAAGTATTCTTATCAAAAAGTTTTCTCTACATCCAGCAGCCAACAAGCCTCACAGCTTTCACAGTTCTCTTCCTTTTCAATCTCTACCACATATTTCCAAAATAAAAGATCTTTCATATATACCCTCTTACTATAATTCATTAGGTCGGCCAATTAAGCTTTCCAAATACATAAATAAATAATTAGGTTGGCCAATTAGGATTTCTGAATATACAAATAATTGTTTAACCTTTTTCTAAGATACACATAGTACCTATAATAAGTAAACATCAATTAAAATCCATCAGTTATAATCCAAGATCCGCAACCCATGCTCACAATACATAATACACACTACATGTCTAAAATCAGCTACCAAATAGGTCTCCTCAAGAATACACGCCACAACTGACATCACCAGTACTCTCACAAATATCGATCAATAACTAACATTCCTTAATATGTCCTCCATCATCCCATAAGCTCACATACTCTAAAGCATCTTCATCTGTAATATATAAGAAAAATATAGAAACCTTATCTGTCAAGCATTACTGTCACAACCCAGAAACTAGTCTTCACTAAATCATCTCTAACATCATCAATATGTAATCTCAATTCAAGCAACCTTAAGAAAAAAGTCATCACTCATATGTCTCCATATCCCTGAATTTGATCATTCTAAATCATCCGTATAGTGTCCGTACACTTCTTCCAGTCAAATAACCAGTATGTTCTCTACACAGAAACATATATTGACATTAGTGACAAAACATGAATATCAACAACATAAATAGTATCCAAATTTGATATCAACCAACAATATCCCCCTTTTGTGTTGATGGAAACATATGGGAAAATCCATCAACCCAAAAATTACTCTCTCTCAATACAATCTTCTTAATATCCTCAACACAAATCTCCCCAAAATAATATGGATTTTCACATAGAATATTTCCCCCTTTGGCAACAATGGAAAATGGTGCCATAACTCAACTGTAATATTCTGTAAGGTGTTGCCTTTTCAAATCTTCATGTCTAATAGCCAAGTGCAAAATCACCCAAATGTGCTTCATAGTGTTCTTGTGATCACCCCCCCTAAGGAATAGATCCATACATCAAGTCCAGATAATGATATAACTCTGAAAGTCACTAGACTGATGCATATCTTCATCAATTAATTATCACTGAGAGGGGCTCTCACCCCAAGCATGCTTCTAAGATATTCAAAATTATCTTTTGGAAAAGATTTTGTAAATATATCTTCTATCTATTCCTTTGTGCTAATATATTCCAATCTAATCTCTTTCTTTGCTACCTTCTCCCTCAAGAAATGATACTTAATAGAAATATGTTTAGTCTTTGAATTCATTACAATATTCTTCGACATATTCACTATGCTAGTGTTATCACAATGGATAACCACTGGCTCTTCAAAAAGTATTCTAATTTCCTTTAGCATTTGTTTCATCCAAACAACTTGTGTTTAATTTATTGGAGCATCAACATACTCTGATTCAACAGTAGATTGAGAAATACAGTCCTGCTTCTTACTTAACCAAGAAACCAGCCTTTTCCCAAGGAAAAATGTTCCACTACTTGTACTCTTTATATCATCCACATTACCTTCCCAATCAACTATTGGGATTAATGGGAAGTATGTACTGAGAGGGGAGGGGTGAATTGGCACCTCTAAAACTTTTGTATCTTTTAATCAATTAATCTTTGTAATCAATTGTATATCCATTCAATCTGATCTATACTATCTTAATGTGAATTATATCAATTCATATCATTAACATACATGTGAATCATTCGTAGAAACATTCATGAAAGTAATTGACACATAACACAAGATATGATATCACAGAAAACTCCTGTTAGGAAGTAAAAACTGCGGTGGGGATGACACCCACAAAATCTTCACTATTTGCAGATTGGAAGGGGCCGGTTAAGGCTTACAATTTGACCACTTCTGATGATCTATCCTATTAAGAGTATCGGTGAAGACCTATTAAAGTCTACTCTATTAAGAGCTTTAGCAACACTGTTGAGTGTGCACTTGGTTAAGAGATTTTTTGTTGGACTGTTAAATACACCTTCCTTGAAAGGATTTTTACACTTTGCTCCACTTGTTAGAATGATAGAAAATTACAAATTGACCAGGTAAATGCAATATCCTATTGTTGATATAGATCCAATTTAGTCTACATGAAAAATGATTATCACCTAATTGTGATTGATTAATACCTCTAATTATCAGTATCCTCTGTTCTTGGTTCTTGCTAACCAAATTCACCTTTTGCTATTCTTGTTCTTGAAACTCTCAATCTGATCCATAGATGTGCTCATTGGCTTTATTCATCTTATCCTCTATGTTCACATCCTTTTTTAATGAATGATTGCATCATTTATTTATAAGATGAATTGACATCATCAAGTTTTGATAAAAATAATGTTAACTCTAAGATCAGGTTTACAACTTGTACCTAGATCTCCTAGTCTATGTGTTTTAAATCAATTAGATTGATTCAACATACTCTGATTCAATAGTAGACTGAGAAATATAGTCCTGCTTCTTACTTAACCAAGAAACCAGCCTTTTCCCAAGGAAAAATGTTCCACCACTTGTACTCTTTATATCATCCACATTACCTGCCCAATCAACTGTTGGGATTAATGGGAAGTATTTACTAAGAGGGGAGGGGTGAATTAGCACCTCTAAAGATTTTATATCTTTTAATCAATTAATCTTTGTAATCAATTGTATATCCATTCAATTTGATCTATACTATCTTGATGTGAATTATATCAATTCATATCATTAACATACATGTGAATCATTCATAGAAACATTCATGAAAGTAATTGACACATAAAACAAGATATGATATCGCAAAAAACTCCTGTTAGGAAGTAAAAACTACGGTGGGGATGACACCCACAAAATATTCACTATCTGTAGATTGGAAGGGGCCGATTAAGGCTTACAATTTGACCACTTCTGATGATCTATCCTAATAAGAGTATCGGTGAAGACCTGTTAAAGTCTACTCTATTAAGAGCTTTAGCAACACTGTTGAGTGTGCACTCGGTTAAGAGATTTTTTGTTGGACTGTTAAATACACCTTCCTTGAAAGGATTTTTACACTTTGCTCCACTTGTTAGAATGATAGAAAATTACAAATTGACCAGGTAAATGCAATCTCCTATTGCTGATATAGATCCAATTTAGTTTACATGAAAAATGATTATCACCTAATTGTGATTGATTAATACCTCTAATTATCAATATCCTCTGTTCTTGGTTCTTGCTAACCAAATTCACCTTTTGCTATTCTTGTTCTTGAAACTCTCAATCTGATCCATAGATGTGCTTGTTGGCTTTATTCATCTTATCCTCTATGTTCACATCCTTTTTTAATGAATGATTGCATCGTCTATTTATAAGATGGATTGGTATCATCAAGTTTCAATAAAAATAATGTTAGCTCTAAGATCAAGTTTACAACTTGTACCTAGATCTCCTAGTCTATGTGTTTTAAATCAGTTAGACTGATTAAAGCACATAAATTCATGTATCTTGTCCCTAAAGAAATGGATTTAAAAATAAATAAATTTCCTATAAATAGATTAAGCTTTCTTTATCTAATGTGGAAGTCAGATCCACTTTTTGCGGGCTGCAACTGACTTTCAATTTTGTTTTGCCAGTTGCTAACTATCTCATCAGTCTACACTGTATCCTACATGTTAGGTTCCTCTTTATCTTTCTGATTTGTAGTTTTGGTTTACACACTAAGTTGTGTCATCGGTCTTCTTTGCACTTAGTCATCTTCGACGATCTCTTTCTATCTAATCTTTGGTTTGCTCTTGTCTTGTCTTTCAGTGTATGCTTACCAAAAGTGTTGTTTTCATACTAATAGTAAATTAATGTCATCAATCTCCCCCTTTGACATTAGTATCAAAAACTAATGTGTGCAAAATACTAACAAAATGTTAAGTATATACAACATATATAATCCTTAGTCATTTAATGACTCCCCCTATGTATATGCCAGTATATCTGTACATATGATATCTTTCCTTCTATATATCATTTTACCATATGAATATACATATACATATTTACCATTTTACCATCTGAATGAATGACTGAATACATATAATTTCCCTTTTTATTTTGTACTCATATCATTTTCCCCCTTTTTTGATATTAAGGGCAAAGGTCTTTACCTTAGAGCTTATCAAAATGTGGGAGTGTGAAGACTTCATGTCTTCCATTATTTTCTCCCATTGTTCTTTTAGGTTCTCTAGAGCCATGTGCTCAAGTGTGATCTTTGAGTGCATGTCATAGATGCTGTCTGCTACAAACATCTCAGGAGTTGATATCAGTTGCCTTGCTAAACTAATATGCTGTTGGAGCAGTGTAAGGTTTGGTAGAAGTTAAGCTTGGAGCTCAGTTACTTCTTCCCTAAAGTGTGTTTCCGCTTCCTATAGCTCTTGCCTTAACCTTTTTATCTCTATGATCTTCTCATAATGCAATTTAACTGCATTGTCTCCAACAGTGGTAAGGCTACTAGCACTGTTAGCTAGATTTGTATCTGGCTTTGCTATATTGTCACTATTTTATTTAGTGAACTTTTCTATTGTGCTCAATTTTTGAATTAAGGTTATAGCTTCAAATATTATTGGATCTAATTCAGTGATGAATTCTGATAGCTTTACCTTATAGACCACCACTTCTTGGCTGATGTTTTCAATGAGCTTTTGTTGGTACTTCAGCTTTGCTCTCTCCTTAATTGCCTTCTCTACATCTATATTCTGAGTTGTTGTGGCATCAGTTAGAGTGCCTAATTGATCAAGTATTGTCTTGTTTTTATCAATATCAACATCAAGTACAATCTATTGCAAGCTTTCCCTAGTTGTCTCTAGTACCATGGAGTCCCTGTGCTATTTCTTCAGCTTCTCTTGTAATACCTTTCTTTGGCATATTTCTCCATATGCTTGTAGTGCTTCAAAATCAAATGTAGATGGGTAACACTTTGGTATTTCAATAAGTTCATCCAATGTGACTTCCATCTTATTCTTCTTTGATTTCTTCTTCTTCTTTTGTGAATCACTAGAATGTAAAACCATTGCCAATTTCTTGGCTTTCTCATTTGTGCTCGATGAAGTGATCTGTAGTACTTCTTTTTGCTGCTTGGTGTCAGTTTCAGCTTGTCAGGTGTTTGTAGATGTCTCCACATTCAACTTCACATCCTCAGTAGCACATTTTTTAGTTTCCTTAGGAGTACCATCTTTAGGTTTGTCTCCTTCATCGATGTCCTTAAATTCATCTATCTTTGTTTCTGCATTCTTTTCTTTATCTCCTCCAGTAACCTTATCAATATCAGTTACATTTTGAGTGGCTCTGATGTCTTGGTGATCATCAGTGTTGACTTTGTTTTCCTCTTCCCCTGCATCCTTGGGAGTGTCCTTTTCTGGTGTCTTGTCCTTCTCTTGTAGAATATTGATAGATTTTATCAATATTGGTATGTTCCCTAGAGTATTTACTTGTACAGTATCAAATGTTGTGTGCTGCTCATCGGTTTTGTCCTTTGCAACAATGATATCTTCATCTTTATTCACTTCCTCTGCTGGGTCATCGGTAATGTCAATGAAATTAGTATCCACAATGTTTTCATTTGTGGTGTCCGGCCATGATTCATCTGCAACATCTACATTCTTGTTTTTGGTTGTATCATCTTCTTCCTTGTCTAACTAAATAGATGTGTCATCTTGAGTATCTTTTATTAAGACCTGTTCAACATCTTTCTTGGGGCTTTTCTCCTCAGTAGATCTATTTAGAATCTTACACTATTTATTATGGCTATCCTATTCAAGCTCTATAAGCTTTCCTTCAAGAAATTTATATGCTCTCAACTTTGGTGAGAACCTCCTTTTTGTATTTCTCCATCATTTCATCTATTTCAACCTTCTTTGATTTAGGTGGCATGAGAGTAACACGTACTCTTTCTCTTATCTCTTTTTCATTTTTCAAGGCAAATGTCCGTCTGGAGTAAAGTCTATCTAATAATTCTCTTGGTACATGATTTCCTTCAAACTAAATTGGTACATATTTAAACTTGTACATTTTTTCTATGACGAAGTCTTCAACTTTGTTCTGATCCTCTAGATCTAGTTTCAATCATCTTCTTATCTTGGAATCTGTAATAGATCCTAAATTTGCAATATCTTTACAAATGTCATCAATAGATTCAGGTTCTTTTACCTTGACACTTTCTACCTCTATATCTTCATCCTGCTCAGTATCTTCAATGTCCTCTGGGATTCTGATGAATTTCCTTCCTCTTTTGTTTTTCCCTCTCTTCGGTATGGAATCTTTCCTCTTGTATGTCGTGACCTTTCCTTTCTTTAAAGGTGAAGGAGTAGAATCCTTTGATGTTTGGCTTCTAGTTCTAGATGCAGCTATTGTCCTTGGCTTCTTAGATGGTGGAGGAGGTGGTGAATCTGACTCTATTTCCTCAGAGTCATCCTTTTCCTCAGTTTTACCAACAGATAATTGTTCTTCAGTTTCTTCCTCCTATTAAACTTCTTCATCTTGCTCAATTTCTTCCTCGGTTGTTGATACAATATTCTTGAGATTCTTTACCATCTTGTCCTTTTTCTTGACTATTTTCTTAACAAATAGGCGATATTTTATTCTTGTCTTGGCCTCTTCATATGTACCAAACTTGGGTTGTTTCTTATCTAGTGGTTCATTAATCAAGGCATCAATTGCCTTAGTTGCAAGATCAATGTTTATCTCATACTCTAATGGCTGTAACCATGCTATCCTTAGTATAGCAGGTTTGATGTATGTATTGTCTATATCAACCATGAAGCATATCTCATCCTTACATTTCTCAATGAGTTTCTCGGGGATTCTTACCCTCTTTTGCATTTAGTCTTTGAATACATTGAAGTATTCATCCATGACTATCTCAAATTTATCTCCTAGTGTGGCTATGTGCTCACTAATTTGCATGGTGACCGGCTTGGTGCTATCCCATTTCACATCTCCTACCGATGGGAATGTTTCTTGAAACTAGAATAAAATACACATTATGAGTGAGCCAAACTTACATGTGTTTGAATTTGCATTCCTGATAGTCTTTAGATTGTCTTTCAACTGATTTAGGAGTAGTTTAGATAAATCTAATTGTGTTCCCTTCTTCACAATTTTGTAGGTTGTCTCCTAAACTTGATGCTATGCTATTCAATCTTCTTTCTTGGAAGAATTTGTAGCCCAGAACGCATGCACTAAACTTGATCTCATCATCGGTTATTGTGGTAACTTTTCGTCCTCTACCATTCCATTTGGTTCTTGTCATATTCTTGGTCTTGACCTTAGGTGGATGCTTTAGTGCCTTTACTTTGTCTGTTACGGGGTAACCAGTGACCGCATGGATGACATCTTGGGTTATCCCCTTTGGTTCATCCAACCATAGATTTTTGTTATGCATTCAGATTAGCACTAACAAAATCCATTCAGTTTTGAAAACCTTCAGGAACATTAGGGCATTGGTGAGCCCTTTTACCTCTATATGTTTGTGCTCATCTTTTAGTGTTCCATCTTCATTTCACAACTTCTTATAAGCTTCTTCAACTTTTGAAATTTCTATCTCTGCAATCTTGCAATGTATGAAAGATCAAACATCTTCCATGAGTAAAACCCTAGCTGGTATGCATGAAAATGCTCCAGTGTTGTCAGGTTGTGAGGCAACCTCAGGATGGATCTTGTAATTAGGTTTGTCACATGAAAAATTCTTGATGAGCTTGAACTCATCCTTCTTTGTGTTCTTGGATTTCACGGTTCTTGTTGTCAAGGCCATTTTTAGAAATTTAGGGCTTCTTATGAAATGCATAAGAATAGAGTTGTCAATCCTATGGAACTTAATATTTACCCTTTCAAAGGTTTCTAAACTTCTTGGAGTGTCATGTGTCAAGTCGTGGTCACTCTATGATTCCTTCACTTTATGCTCAAAAATCTCTCTTCGTCGCTCTGCTCTGGTTGTTGTGAACAATGAGTTGTTTCATTGCCCTATTTATAGTTGTTGCCCTAAAATGCATGTCATAAATTCTTACCAAATCATCAGTGTAAGAAGATGGAGTTCATCGGAGAAGACTTCAATTTTCTTCGGTGACAATCATAACTTTTTGGAGCAGTCGTTATTCCTTCTACCTTTACCAACGGGTTTTGGTGTTGCAGACAACTTGTTCACTTTGCTTGTTTATCGACGAGGCTCGGTTTATACTTAGCAACTTTTCTTTCTCATGTTAACTGACACTTCTTGATAAGTATAGGTAGTCTTTTTTTTGAGTGTATACCGACGGGTTTCGGTATGAATACCCGATAGCATAGTTATCATAGGTTTTAACAAGTAATACCATGATGCATCTTTACTTATGCTAATTTGGAATTATATCAAAATATTATGGAACTGATGTAAAATAATAGCTTGGGGTAATGCAGTTCCATACTTACTTGTTCTGCTTAGGTGGGGGTGGTGATGTCACCTGATCCATTGGATGGGGTGTCGCCATTTACATTGCTTAGTCCAGCTTCATCATTGTTTGAAGTTTTTCTCCACATTTTGTCTATAGCTCTTCGGATATCTTCAATGGTGTTTCCATTGGGATATGTGCTTGTCTCTATCATTCGGTCTTTGCAGTCTTTCTTGAGATGACCAATTTATGATAGTGTAAGCATGCCATTCCAGGGTTAGTCTAGCCTCTAGACTTTCTATTTCACTGTCTCATATAGTTTGCAATAATGTGACCATATCTTCCACATGCTGTACAATTAGTCCAAGTATTGTAATCCCATACATACTGAATACCGACTCTCTTTGGTTGATAGGGATTTTCTTAACCTTTAGGCTTCCATGCTTGCCTTTTCATTTTTCAACATTCAAGAGTTGTGTTCCCATTCATTTTGCAAGTAGGATAGTATTTAACCATTTAGGTTTCCTTCTTTCATTGTTTCATCTTAGACTTACATTCATATGCTTTATGTCCTTTCTTATTACATTTATAACAAAATCCTATGAATGAAGATGTAGATTTAGGAGTACCTTTCTTTTTGCCTCTGGATGCATTTGATGTATGACCTTTCTTTCCAAAGTGATTGCATGTCAACTTTCTCGGTCTTGGATTTTCATAGACATTCTTTGGATCAATTTAATTTGATGATTCTCCATTCTCGGTAAAACCTAGTCTATTTTTGTTTTTGACTCTTCGTTGTCCTTCAAGGAAATCATCCATTCTTTTATTGCTTTCTTTAGCTTTCTTGATAATTTCATTATGTTGTTGCTGAATTCTTATTTCATGTTTCAACTTTTCATTCTCATCCCTCAGTTCACCGATAGATTCTATTCTTTCAATGATTTCAACATTTATTCAGTTTTCTTCTTGACTCATAATAATAATCTGATTTGTAATCTCATGATGATGCTCTATAAGTCTTTGTATTTTAGACTCTTTTTCTTGTAGTTTTTCTATGATCTTTCTTCTATCATCAATAGCTAGTGTTCTTTCTTTCTCATCTTTTCTAGCATTGTTCATGACATCAATCATCCTTACCATCTAGGTCTCTTGACCGATTTGTAGAGATTTAACTTGTCCAAATAGATGTAGATTGATTTCAGTTAGGCTTGTGATGATTTCTTCTTATGTATATGATTCTTTGCTTGTAGTTGATCCTGAAGACTCAAAGAAATCTGGTATTTCTTCCTCATGATAATCTGTCTCATTATAGCGAGATGCCATATTATTTCTTTCATCTAACAACTATCTCATGTTGATTCTAGCTTCTTTATATTGTTCAAAGAACATCTAAATTTCAAGCTTTTTATTTTCAATATTCTTATCAAGTCTATACTTCTCCATTGTATGATCTTTTCTCTTAAGCCTTTAAGCTCTCCAAGAAGATACTTAGCTCTGATACCAATTGTTGGGATTAATGGGAAGTATGTACTGAGAGGGGAGGGGTGAATCAATACCTCTAAAACTTTTGTATCTTTTAATCAATTAACCTTTGTAATCAATTATATATCCATTCAATTTGATCTATACTATCTTGATGTGAATTATATCAATTCATAACATTAACATACATGTGAATCATTCTTAGAAACATTCATGAAAGTAATTGACACATAACACAAGATATGATATCACAGAGAACTCCTGTTAGGAAGTAAAAACCATGGTGGGGATGGTACCCACAAAATCTTCACTATCTGCAGATTGGAAGGGGCTGATTAAGGCTTACAATTTGATCACTTCTGATGATCTACCCTATTAAGAGTATTGGTGGAGACCTATTAAAGTCTACTATGTTAAGAGCTTTAGCGACACTATTGAGTGTGCACTCGGTTAAGAGATTTGTTGTTGGACTGTTAAATCCACCTTCCTTGAAAGGATTTTTACATTTTTCTCTACTTGTTAGAATGATAGAAAATTAAAAATTGACCTGGTAAATGCAATCTTGTATTGCTGATACAGATCCAATTTATTTTACATGAAAAATATTATCACCTAATTGTGATTGATTAATACCTCTAATTATTGGTATCCTCTGTTCTTGGTTCTTGCTAACCAAATTCACCTTTTTCTGTTCTTGTTCTTGAAACTCTCAATCGGATCCATAGATGTGCTCTTTGGCTTTATTCATCTTCTCCTCTATGTTCACATCCTTTTTTAATGAATGATTTCATCATCTATTTATAAGATAGATTGACATCATCAAGTTTTGATAAAAACAATGTTAACTCTAAGATCAGGTTTACAACTTGTACCTAGATCTCCTAGTCTATGTGTTTTAAATAAGTTAGACTAATTAAAGCACTTACATTCATGTATATTGTCCCTAAAGAAATAGATTTAAAAACAAATAAATATCCTATAAATAGAATAAGCTTGCTTTAACTGACATGGAATTTAGATCCACTTTTTTGCGGGCTACAACTGACTTTTTGTTTCTGAATGTCCTTTAGTTTTGTTCTGTCAGTTGCACTTTAACTATCTCTTCGATCTACACTGTATCCTTCATGTTGGGTTCCTCCATCAGGTTCCTCTTTATCTTTTTGATTTGCAATTTTAGTTTACACACTAAGTTGTGTCGACGGGCTTCTTTGGACTTAGTCATCTTCGGTGATCTCTTTCTGTCTGATCTTCATTTTGCTCTTGTCCTGTCTTTTAGTGTATGCTTACTGAAAGTGTTGTTTTCATACTAATGGAAAATTAATGTCATCAATCAACATCAATATCCACAATCCATATTCTATTGTTCCTTTCAAGTATTTGAAAATTATTTTGACAATAGAAAGGTGTGTTTCTATAGGATTTTCTTGATATCTTGCCACAATTCCAACTGCATTGGAAATGTCTGGTCTAGTGCGAGTTATATATTGTAGACCACCAATCATCGATCTATACTTTTTCTAAAAAATACTTTGAGTCTCATCATTACTAGTCAGCTTGTATCCAGTCACCGTGGGTGTCCCAACAGGTTTACAATCTTCCATTCCAAACTTTTTCAACATTTCCTTAAGATACTTGGTCTGAGATATAAAAATACCATCCTTACTCTGATTAATTTGCAAACCTAGAAAAAATTTCATCTTACCAATCATTGAAATTTCAAATTCATTTTCCACTTCTTTAGAGAACTTCTTACTCATCTTATCATTGCCTCCAAAAATGATATCATCAACAAAAAATTCTATGATTAAGATTCTATCTTCATTAGCTCTTAAATATAAATTACTGTCTGCATTACCTTTTCTGAAACCAAGATAAAGTAAGTACTTATTGAGTCTTGCATACCTTGCTCTTGGTGCTTATTTCAGTACATAAAATGCTTTCTTCAACTTATAAACAATGTCTTCATCTTCTGTCGAAGGAAATCCATCAAGTTTCTCTATGTATACTTCTTCTTCCAAATCTTCATTCAAGAATGTTGACTTCACATCCATCTGATATACTTTAAATTCTTTATGTGCAGAATAAGCAAGAAATAATCTCACAGCTTCTAATCTAGAAACATGAGAAAATGTTTCTTCAAAGTCTATGCCTTCTTGTTGCGAGTAGCCTTTACAAACTAGTCTAGCCTTATTTATTACCACTTTTCCTTCCTCATCCATATTTTTTTTTCAAAACCCATTTAGTTCCTATCACATTTTTGTTCTTAGGTCTTGGAACCAATTCCCAAGTATTGTTTTTCTTTATATGTTCAAGTTCTGAACTTCCATATCTTTAGTCCAAAATTCATCTCTACATGCTTCATCAGTAGTTTTTGGTTCAACTTGAGAAATAAAAAAAATTTCATCTATAACTCTAGATCTATTCATCATACCTTTACTTGAATCACCAATAATTTGATCTTTAGGATGGTTCTTCTTAATGTACCTCGAAGTCTTATAAGTCTCAGTAACCTCAATCAACTCATCTTCAATCTCATTATCAACCATCCAAGGTTCTTCAGGTTTAGCAATAACCTCTTTTATCTCTGCAATCTGACCACAATCATATATTATTTCTTGAATCTAAAAATTTTCATCTATCTTCACATTGGCACTTTCAATCAACTTTTTCAATCTCAGATTGAAACATTTATATTTTTTTCTCTTAGTAGATTAACCAAGAAAAATACCTTGATCACTTCTAGCATCAAACTCCCCTATCTCATCATCTCTTTTGATATGACATTTACTTCCAAATATTCTAAAATATTTTACAGTAGGTGTATGATCAAACCATAATTCATAAGGAGTCTTACTTGTACCTTCTTTGATTTGAATTATGTTCAAGGTGTACACAACAGTACCACCAACTTCCCTCCAATGAACATGTGATACATTTCCATCCAGTAGCATATTTCTTACAACATCTAATGTTGTTCTATTTCTTCACTCTGCTATCCCATTATGTTGCGGTGTCGTAGGTACATGTCTATCTGTATATTTCTTTCTCTTCACAGTAGGTATTAAATAAATTTTATGTAAATTCACCACCTATGTCTGAGCTCAAACATTTTATCTTCAAACTAGATTCAATCTCAAATTTTTCTTTGAATAACTTGAATTTTTCAAATGCTTTAGATTTCTCTCTCAAATATGTAACCCACATCATTTTAGAAAAGTCATAAAAAAGGTATAAAGTACATTTCACCATAATAAGATCTTGTTCTTGTAGGACCACACAGATTTGTATGCACCAGATGCAACTTCTCTTTTGCTGAATAAGATTTTCTTTTAAAAATCCTTCTAGTCTACTTCCCCATAACACACTCTCTACACATAGTGTTAGATGGCTTCACAATCTTAGGTAGATCTCTTATATAATTAGTCATACTTTCCTTCACAATGTTATCAAAGTTAACATCACAAAATCTTCTATGCCATAGCCAACTGCCACCAACCTTCGCAATAAAACAAGAAGCTTCAGATGTGTTCAATTCAAATACATTACCTCTAGATTTAGTACCAGATGTGATCAAGTCTCCTAATTTTCTTTTGGTAGATCATTTCCCATCAATGAATTTCAATTGATAACCTCTGTCCACTAGCTGCCCAACTCTCAATAGATTATGCTTAAGTCCATCAACAAGTAATACATTGTCAGTATTAGTATTTTCATCCAGAGAAATAGATCCAACTCCAATGATAAGCTTAGGAGTATTGTCACCAAATCAAAAAACACCACCATCATATCTTTTTAGATTCACAAACTTATTTTTTTCTCTAGTCATATGATGTGAACAATGACTATCTATAACCCATTCATATTTCTTTTCAACACGGGATACTAAGGATTTTTCTTCATGTATAGGCTCATCATCCTTAATGGGAATAAATCCAATTTCATCATAGTCACCATCATCATCATTAGATACACTTTCACTAGCATAATAACATTCCTTGTCTTTTGAATACTTAGATTTGTAAAACTTAGGTTTATGCTTTGGAACCCTTGTAGGAGATTGAGATGCAAAATGACCAATCTTGTTACATGAAAAACATTTCAAAGGTAATTTGCCTTCAAATTTACCCTTACCTCTGTTTCTCTTGTAGTGATCAAGGCTACCACTTCATCTAGCTTTATTTCTTCCTCCTATATCTATTCCCATTCATCAACATAGTATCCAAGCTCTTCTCTAAAGTCACCATTGCTGGTGTTCGCAATTCTAGATAACGTATTTTTTGTTTCTATGGATAATCGCCTTGAATGCTGACTCTACTTTAGGTAAATTATCTCCTAGTTCTGGGGCCTCAAAAGTAGTTAGCTTACCAATCAACATATCTCTAGTGAAGTTCAGTGTCAAAGGTATAATCTCCTCTATAGCTTGTACTTTAGTTTTGTATATAGGTGTCAAAGATATGAGTATCTTTGCAATCACTTCTTCTTCACTGTTAGTACCTCTAGAGTTTCTGATACTAGTAACCACCTCAGTAATTCTCTGTGCATATGCCATAATGTTTTCATCATCTCTCATCTTCATTGATTCCATCTTTGTCTTCCATTTTGTAGCTTTTCCTATATAGTACACTTATCTCCAATATACAGTGCTTCCAATCTTGTCCAAATCTCATGTGCAGAATCCAAGTCTTTTACTTCAATGGATTCACCTTCAGAAAGTGTGCTGATCAATGATTCCGTTGTGACCATAATACATGAAAATAGATTCTTATCATCTTCAGTAGCCTTATCCAATTCATCCTTAGTCTCTATATTTTACTTCTTTTTCGTGATCATCCAATAGTCAATTCCCAAACATAGCAAATGTGTTCTCATCTTATTCTTCCAACTGTCAAAGTGTTCAGGCTCAAATTTTAGAATATCCCTCCTGTAGTAAGTCATATTCAGGATCACCTCAAGTTGTTAAACTTTCTCTCTAAGGACAAGTATATCTGATAACAATTGTTAGGAATAATAGTCCACAAGCACAACTAAGAGGGGGGGGGGGGGGGGTATCAGTTNGGGGGGGGGGGGGGGTGTATCAGTTGTGATAAAGAATACTAAACTCTAAACTTTATAAACCAGAACTTCAATGCAAATGATAACATAGTAAACTCCAACACAATAACACAATACTTGTTTTTGAGGAAACCCTTTTAAAGGTAAAACCCCGGTGGGAATTATCACCCACCAATGATGTACTGAGACTATAGTATCCCTGCTAAAATATTTAGCCCTATTAGGAGCTTGTTACAAGAGTAATAGTGGGCTCACTACCCAGGAACACTACCCAGAGAAGATTAAGGCCACCCTCAAGGATTTACAATCTAAACAATTGAATATAAAAAATATACAATCCAGTGAACTTTCTGATAGTAACTATCTTTGCTTGGTTAGTTCCAATGAAGTATTCTTATCACAAACTTTTCTCTACATCCAACAACCAACAAGCCTCATAGCTTTCACACTTCTCTTTGTTTTCAATCTCTGCCACATCTTTCCAAAAGAAAATATCTCTCATATATAACCTATTACAATAATTCATTAGGTTGGCCCATTAAGCTTTCCAAATACATAAATAAATAATTAGGTTGGCCAATTAAGATTTCCCAATATACAAATAATTTTTTAACCCCTTGCTAAGATACACATGGTACCTATAACAAGTAAACATCAATTAAAATCCATCATTTATAAGCCAAGTTTTGAAATGAGTTGAGTAACTAAGAGGGGAGAGGTGAAACAGTTACCACAAAAAAAATTAAAGTCCCTTAGATGTCTTAATCAAACTTATCACTCTGCTTGGTTAATAAAAGATATTCTACTATTACTCGGTTAAAAAAGCAATCTTAAGATATTAAATGTGATTAAACTACAAAAAAATAAATCATATTTATAAAATAACAGGTACATAGATGACACCAAGATTTACCGTGGAAACCTATTTTGGGAAAACCACCAATTGCAACTAGTTACTATTTTTCACTCTTCTAAAGAGATCCCTATTAGGAGCCAACCCTATTAAAGGTTACAAAACACACTGTTAGGTGTGAAAATGTTAGAGGATTTAATCACCCTATTAGGAGTGGCCTTGTTAGAGGTATTCAAACACTTCAATGTAGAAATGCCACCTTGTGAGAGGATTTACGAAAGGCTGTTAAGTTACTCTGTTAAGAGATTTGGATCACTGCTACAATTGTTAGAGAGTAACAATGAGTTGACCTGATTGAAGAAGAACCCAACTTTGTAGATTCATATCTTTGTTCTGGTTTTAAATGGATCCTCACTGAGAAAATATTCTTTTGGAGCTTGGTTTGGATATTCTATCCTTAATCATAATTTCTTCTTAATTTTCCTTCACTCTTTATATCAAAACTCTACCTCATATTCAATCCAAACTTGACCTTGCATATATATGATAAAATTTTTCAATTTGGCTTGAATACCCTTCCAAATAAACAATAAAACTTAAATTTGTCAGCTGCTATTAACCAATTAAACATAAATTGTAAACTATTGTAAGTTGGCTAGCACTAAATGCATAACTCGGTTAACATTGTAATCCTTTGATGCCCTACCGTTACTCATCTGAAACTAAACTTACTATATTTCTTGAGTGAACTCGGTTAATAATGAAAATCACTTGGCCGATACTAGAGTCTTCTTCAATGCCTGAGAGAGCTTGACATACACTGACTATGCTCGGTTAGGTTTAGACATTTGTGTAACATCAATGAAATTACACAATTGAATAATTGTCTTCAACAATCTCCCTCTTTGGCATTGATGGTGACACAACATGTCATTATACAAATAATTTTAGAGCAATATAAACAACAATAAAAATTATAATTTCCTTAGTTTCCTTCTGATTCTCATCCAGAAAACTCCCCCTATCTTCATAGTCACTAATATACAGATTTCTCCCTCTTACATCAATCTCTGTCTCTGATAAATTTTCTCCCTCTGATATATCGATTTCTTTGGCATGACATCAATAATCTCTCCCTCTTTGAAATCCAATGCCAAAGACTCCATCCAATGAAGTTGTAATGTACCTGATGTACTGATTCATATGCAATAAGCTCTGATAATATGCATCAACTTGTTAGATCTTCACTATAGCTCGGTTGATGCATCACTAATTGGTGCTTTAGTGAGCCTTAGGAGAATCACCCCTAGCTTTCCTATAAGATACAAGAATGCATCCTTAGGTAAAGGTTTTGTGAATATGTCTACAATTTTTTCTTTAGTATTCACATATTCCAACCTTACTTCCTTGTCCTAAACCAATTCTCTCAAGAAATGATATTTTATTGCAATATTCTTAGTCTTCGTATGCATCACAGGGTTCTTTGAAATGTTAATAGCACTAGTGTTGTCATAGTAGATAACAAATGGATCTTTGATTTCCTCCTTCATGCCTAACAACAACTGTTTGAACCATATGATATTTGAACAATTCACTGGTGCAACAACATACTCTGCCTCTGCTGTAGACTGAGAAATGTAATTTTATTTCTTGCTAGTCCAAGAGACTAACCTCTTTCCAAAAAAGAACGCTCCACCACTAGTGCTCTTTCTATCATCAACACTTCCTGCCCAATCAACATTAGTAAAAGTCTTCAAATCAAAGTTTCCTCCTTTATTATACCATAATCCATAATATTTAGTGCCCTTAAGGTATCTTAGAATCCTTTTGATAGCCATCAAATGATTCTCTCTAGGATTAGCTGAAAACCTTGCAACAATACCAACTACTAATGCAATACCAGGCCTAGTGTGAACAACATATTGAAGCTTACCAATCATGGATCTCTAGGTAGTCTGATTTACCTCCTTTGAATCATCATCCTTAGACAACTTATGCCTAGTAGACATAGGTGTCCCAACTAGTTTGGAATATTCCATTCAAAATTTCTTCAGTATCTCTTTGATGTATTTAGACTGAGTAATGCAGATACCATACTTCATCGGATAAACTTGTAAACCAACAAAGAATTTGATTTCTCCAAACATAGACATCTCAAATTCCTTACTCATTTCTTCAGATAATGCTTTGCATAAATCATCATGTCTAGTGAATAGTATATCATCAACAAATATCTCTACTAATAGTATCTTGTTCTGAGGTCCTTCTTTGATGTACAAGCTACTATTATCATTGGTTCTCTGAAATCCAATACTTACCAAGTAACCATGTAGTCTTTCATACTAAGCTCTAGGAGCTTGCTTCAATCCATATAAATCTTTGTGCAATTCGCAAACCATATTATTTTTGTTAGGATAAAAAAAACCTTCAGGTTTCTCAATATAGACTTCCTCTTCTAGAATTCCATTCAAGAATGCAGATTTTACATCCATTTGGTATACCTTGAATCCTTTATGTGCTGCATATGCCAGAAGAGTTCTGATTCCTTCAATTCTTGCAACAGGAGAAAATTTTTCTCCATAATCAATAACCTCTTTTTATGCATATCCTTTACACACTAATCTTGCTTTGTTTCTAGAAACTTCACCTTTTTCATTCAACTTGTTTCTAAAAACCCACTTAGTATGAATCACATTCTTATCTTTTGGTCTAGGCACAAGAGTCCAGGTCTTGTTCTTTTCTATCTACTCAATCTCTTCATTCATGGCTTCTATCCAACTTTCATCATTCAAAGCATCTTTAATGGATCTAAGTTCACTTTCACTAAGAAAACATGTACCTTTAAGTTTGTTTCTTATCATTATACCTTCTGTCTGATCTTCAATTATTTGCTCAGGTGCATGATGCCTTCTAACATATTTGGCATGTACATGCTCCTTCTTTGATTGTGGGCTTGCTTCACTTGGTTCACCATGCTCAAACATTCTATTTTTCTCTTCTAACTAAGACTCAGTTGCCTCTATCTAAGACTCGATTGCCTCTATCCGAGACTCGATTGCCTCTATCTGAGACTCAATTTCCTCTGTCTGTGACTCGGTGCAACTGTTAGTAGCTCGGGTTGCGCAGGCTACAACTCAGGTTGTAATGGTTGTAACAAAGTTTGTGCTGATGAATTTAGTGGTTGGCATGGTTGTTCTCCAATCACCATTACTTGTGTCTTAGGTATAGTATCATGTTCATAATACACAAAGTTCTTGTAGTCCTCAGGCTCTTTACTGCTCTGTTATTGACTTCTCTCTGAAAAATCATCAATCTTTACATGTACACTTTCTATGACTTTATGAGTAGTAAGATTCAAACATTATATGCTTTGCTTTTACAAGAGTAGCCTAGGAATATACCTTCATCACCTTTTACATCAAATTTTCCATTTCTTGCTTCCTTCAAGATGTAACATTTACTTCCAAATACTTTGAAATAACAAACATTGGGTTTATAGCCATACCATAATTCAAAGGGTGTCTTATTAATACCTTTCTTCAGTTGAACTTTGTTCAAGGTGTGAACTACAGTGCTGATAGCTTCCTTCCAATATTTGGTTGCAACATTATTTTCAATCATTAAGGTCCTTGCACAATCCATAATAAATCTATTTCTTCTTTCTACTATTCCATTTTACTGTGGTGTACCAAGGGCATATACTTGTCTCTTGATTCCTCTTTCATTATAGAATTCATTGAAATCATTAGAAATGAATTTAACTCCTCTATCAGATCTTAGGCACTTTAGTTTCTTTCTTATTTCCTTCTCAACTCTGGCAAGGTACCACTTAAACTTCTGAAAAGCTTCTAATTTTTCTTTGAGAAACATAACAGTCATCATTCTGGAATGATCATCAAAAAATAGAATGAAATACTTCTCTCTAGTGTAACTTGTTGTTCCAATTGGTCCATATAGACCAGTATGCACTAACTCCAAGATTTCTTCTGTATTTTAATTCTTTCTCTTGATACTAGTTTTTCCCATCTCCCCAATTTGACATCGTTTGCACATTGCCAATTTAGGTTTCTTCAAAATAGGAATACCTCTTACTCTTCCTTTCTTGCTTATGCTGACCAGGTTATAAAAATTCACATGTCACAATATTTTATGCCATATCCATCTTTCTTCTACTTGTGTGATAAAACATGAACTTTCAGTGAGAGCAAGATAGAATAGATTACCTTTTGTTTGCTTGCCAGTTCCAACTAGGTTTCCTTTACCATCTAGGAGCTTGGCCTTACCATTCATGAATTCTACCTTGAAAGTAATGTTATTCAGCCGTGACACACTCAATAGATTATGCCTTAGTCCCTCAACCCAATAAGCATTATCACATTTGATTCCTTTAGTTAGAGAAATACTGATGACATGTAACTAATTGAATGTCTGAAGATGTTAAGTTGATCACCGAAATGCAGAAAGATAATGCAAGACATTAAATCAGTTAATGGATTGTATTTTCATTGATGTCAACTTGATATAATCTATTCAGTTATAATCAAAGTGTCAAAGACTTCAGAGAATTAGAGAGATAAAGATTATGCTTTCAGTAGTGTATAAAAGACAAGTATTCACCATGTGACTTCAAACACTGATGGTTAATGGAACCCGACAGATAGAGATCACCAAAAGTCAAGTCACAGTGATGCCTGAGAAAGAGCACCAATGATCATTACCAATGAGTAGAATCAGAAGCATAAATCATGGCCAGGAACATAGTATAAACCGACGGAGAAGCCCGAGGAGAATTGGAGTGTTGACTGAAGCTATCAAAGAGTTAAAACACCAAAAATAAATGAAGTTTAGAAATGAAAAAATATCTAGCTGGCAGAGCTAAATATAGACTTAACTGGTAGTTATCATTGTTTTCATTGACAAGATAAGCCAGAGATAAGTAAAGGATTTAAATATGTCTTGTCAAGTTGGCAAGAAGATCTCAGCGAGATAAAACAAGAGTTTTTCTTTAAATCTAATTGGCTAAGATTGTGGATCACATCAAGATTAAGAAAATCAAGAACCTAAAAATAGTGATATAATGTCTATTTAAGAGAAAAACTTAATTCATTAGAAATTAAGGGGAGTGAATGAAAAAAGAGGATGCTGAAGAGAAACTAATGAAGAGAAACTTCATACAGTCCTGATCAATCAAGCTGAGGAAAGAGCTAATTTTTCTGTAGACATCGAGAAACAAAGCATAGCATCACCATGCTAAAGTAAAGTGGAGCAAAGGTATTAAAAAAAAAATATTGATCAGATTAGTTTATGAGCTTAAAATAGATCTAAAAATCTACAAGTATAAGTTGTATATATGGATAGATCATACTATTTTAGTTTAACCATTATTACAGAAAGTCTCTTAATTGAGCAATATTTAAAGATCCTTTCTATATTGAGATACATCCATAGGAGTATCAAAAAGTTTGATCATGAAGATAGCATGAGATGCCAGATACCATTTGACAAACCAAAAGAGTTTGGACAAGGAAGGTAGCATAGAGATGCTCGATATCAAGTGATAGACTAAAATTTTAAATCCTCTAACAAGGTCACACCTAATAGTGTGTTTGTAACCTTTAACAAGGTTGGCTCTTCACTGAGCTCACTTCAGAAGAGTGAAAATTTTGGGTTACCGGTCCCAAGTGGTTTTCCCTTAACAGGATTTCCACATTAAAAATCCACGTGTCAATGTGTTTTTGAGTCATTACTTTAGTGTTTTGCATTACACATATCTTTACTAGATTAATTGGTATACTCTAGATAATTTACTATCTTTCGGTAAATTAACATATTGCTATTCAGTAAACATACAGTAAGAGGTCTAACAAAGCATTCCGAGGAGTAGTAATTTAATAAATATATTTGGAGGCATTCATCTTATAGGAATGAAGATAACTAGATGCTTAATATTGTGGTACTAAGTTTTTGGGTTGATTATTGGAATATTTTGAGGCCACTGATTCAACCCCCCTCTCAGTTATTACTAACAAATACAACCTTTACCTTTCACATAGAAAGGTTCGTTATTCCCAAATCTGACACTCCCACCATCATAGTGCTCAAGATGTTCAAATTTTGTTTTATCACCAGTCAGTGGTGAGAACAACCACTATCAATTATCCAAGAGTAATTAACAGGAGAGAAAAGTGAAGTCTTTTCATTTTCTTCATTATCTGACTCATCCTTAATAGCAATGTAAACCATTTCATCTTCATCTTCATCACTGTTAGAATCTTTTTCAATATAACAAGATTTCTTGCCTTTGTCCTTGTAGCTTTTGTGACTTTCAAAATATTTCTTGCCTTTATACTTTTTGAACTTTCTCTCATCTTTGTCTTCTTTGTTTGGACACTTAGCAGCAATGTGGCCAACCTTGTCACATGAAAAGCAAATCAATGGTATTCTTCCTTTGTACTTTCCTTTTCCTTTGAAAATTCTCTTTGCAAGTAGTGCTTCAATGATTTCTAGGTCTTCATCATCAGATTCATCATCACTATCATTTTCAATCTATTTTCCTTTTGAGTTTCTATCCATCTTACCAAGGCTTAATTTAGTTTTTAATGTAGACTCATAATTTGTAGGATTAGGAGAATAATTGTCAAAATTGTCTAATTCAAAAGCTGTTAGCCTTCCAACCAATGCATCTAGAGTTATATCATTACTACCCTCATCTCTTGAATAGCTAAAACTCTAATTGCATAGATAGGAAGTAAAGTTCTCAATACCTTACTAACCACTATTTTGTCTTCAATCTTTCCACCACCAGCTCTGATGGCACTGACGCTTTTCTTGATTCTTTCACTGTATTTTGTAATGTCTTCTCCTTCTTTCATTTTCATCTAATCAAATAACCTTTGAGACTCTCTTCTTTGGCTCTCTTTACATTGTCATCTCCTCCATGTATTTAATGTAGTTTCTTCCACATATCATAGGCAGTAGGGCAGTCCTTGACTTCATCAAATTTTGAATAGCTGAGTGAAGAAGCTATATCAATCATCATTATGTTATGATTTTTTATGTCCACCATCTGATTCATAGACATAGGTCTAGGTGGTTGCACATAATTTTGGTCCAATAATTGCAAACCAGTATCTCCAATAGTAGATAGATGTAGCCTCATCAACTCTTTCCATGTAGGAAAGTTGTCTTTTTAAAGCTTGGGGATCTCCCTTCTGTAAGACATCTTTGATCTTTAGCTTAGGACTTGAAACCTTCCCTGAAAGCACCAAATTATCTGATACCAATTGTTTAAATGAGTTGAGTAACTGAGAGGGGAGGGGTGGATCAATTACCACAAAAACAAATCCAAGTCCCTTAGATGTCTTAATCAAACTAATCACTCTGCTCAGTTAATAAAAGGTATTCTGCTGTTTCTCGGTTAACAAAGAAATATTAAGATATTAATTGTGATTAAAGTGTAGAAACATAAATCATAAAGAAAATAATAGGTACACAGATGAAACCAAGATTTACCATAGAAACCCAATTTGGGAAAACCACCAATTCCAACTAGTTACTATTTTTCACTCTTCTGAAGTGAGCCCTGTTAGGAGCCAACCCTGTTAAAGGTTATAAAACACACTATTAGGTGTGACCCTGTTAGAGGATTTAATCACCCTGTTAGGAGTGGCCTTGTTAGAGGTCTTCAAACACTTCAATTTAGAAATTCTCCCTTGTGAGAGGATTTATGAAAGACTATTAAGTCTACTCTGTTAAGAGATTTGGATCACTACTACAATTGTTAGAGAGTAACCATGAGTTGACCTGATTGAAGAAGCAACTGAATTTGTAGATTTAGATTTCTATTCTGGTTTTAACTGGATCCTTGCTGATCAAATATTCTTTTGCAGCTCAGTCTACATATTCTATCCTTAATTAGAATTCCTTCTTACTTCACCTTCACTCTTCATATCAAAACTCTACCTCATATTCAATCCAAAATTAACCTTGTATATATATGATAACCTTTGTCAATTTGGCTTGAATACCCTTCCAAATAAACAATAAAACTTAAATCTGTCAGCTATTATTAATCAATTAAACATAAAGTGTAAACTACTGTAAGTCAGCTAACACTGAATGTATAACTCAATTAACACTGCAATCCTTCGATTCCTGACCATTACTTGGTTGAAACTAAACTTACTATATTTCTTGAGTGAAATCAGTTAATACTCCAAATCACTTGGCTGATACTGGAGTCTTCTTCAATGCCTGAGAGAGCTTGCCATACACTAACTATGCTCGGTTAGGTTTAGAAATTTGTGTAACATCAATACATTTGTGTAACATTAATGACAATACACAATTGAATAATTATCTTCAACAAATATCTGAAATCCATGCTCACAATTCATAATACACGCTACATGTCTGAAGTCGGCCACCAAATAGGTCTCCTCCAAAATACACACCAGAGCTGACGTCACCAGTACTCTTACAACTATCGATCAATAAATTCCTCAATGTGTCCACTATCATCCCATAAGTTTGCATACTTTGAAACATCTTCATTTGTAAGATATACACAAAATACAGAGACCTACTCTATCAAGCATTACTATCACAGTCCAGAAACCAATCTTCAATAAATAATCTGTAACATCATCAATATGTAATCTCAAGTCAAGAAACCTTAGGAATAAGGTCATCACTCATCTGTCTCCATATCCCTAACATTGATCGTTCTAAATCATCCATACAGTGTCTGTACACTTCTTCTAGTCAAATAACCAACATGTTCTCTCCACAAAAATATATGTTGACATCAATGACAAAACATGAATATTAACAACATAAATACTATCCAAGTCTGATACCATCCAACAATTTGGATCTCTAGGTATGGTAGTATCCATTCCATTATGAGGGAATTCAATCCATTGATGATATGTAGAAAGTACAACATGCATTGCATGAATCCTAGGTCTTCCAAGAAGGATGTTATAGGTCAAGGGAAGATTAAGAACTTAGAAAAATGAATCCTTCACCATAGATCCCACCTTGATAGATAATATTACTAATCCTTTGGATGACCATTCCTCTTCATCATATGCCTTAATGGTGTTGGATGATATTAGAATTGGGTACTATTGATGTTGTTGGCATTCATGTTTTGTCCTGATGTCAACATATATTTCTGTGGAGAGAACAGATTGGTTATTACTATTGTATGATGACTGACAAAAGTGTATGGATACTGTATGAACGAACAAAGATGATGATATGCATAAGGATGTGTGATGGTTTTATTTCTAAGGTCGCTTGGCTTAATATTTCATATTGGAGTTGTTACATATGTTTTAGTGAAGACTAGTTTATAGACTATGACAGTGATGCTTGACAGAGCAAGTCTCTATGTTTTGGGGATATCTTACAAGCGATGATGATTTAGGTTATGTGAGCTTAAGAGATGACAAAAGGCATATTGAGGAATTTTTTTTATTAATCGCAATTTGTGTGATTGTTGGTGATGTCAGCTGTGGCATGTATTCTGGAGGAGACCTATTTGGGGCCGACTTCAGAGATGTAGTGTGCATTGTGGATTGTGAGCATGGATTGCAGATCTTGGATTATATTTGATGTATTGTAATTGATGTTTACTTGTTTTAGGTACCATCTATATATTAGCAAGGGGTTAAATAATTATTCATATATTGGGAAAGCTTAACAGGCTGACCTAATCAATTATTGTAATAGGATATATATGAGAGATATTTTCTTTTGAAAAGATGTGATGGATGATGAGAACGTAATTAAAAAGATAGAGATGTGTGAGATTTGTGAAGCTTTATTGGCTGCTACATGTAGAGAAGAGTTTGTGATTATAGTACTTCATTGGAACTGACCAAGCAAAGACAGTTTCTATCAAACAATTCACTGGATTGTATATTTCTTATATACACTTGTTCGGATTGTAAAACCTTGAGGGTGACTTTAACCTTCTTTGGGCAGTGTGCTTGGGTAGTGAGCCCACTATTACTCTTGACTCCTAACAGGGTCTATCCTTTAATAGGGACTTTGTACTACAATGTTCTAATAAGCTCTTAACAGGGCTAAATATTTTAATAGGGATACTATACTCTCAGTACATCATTTGTGGGTGCTAATTCCCACCAGGGTTTTACCTTTAACAAGGTTTCCTCCACAACAAAGGATTGTGTTATTGTGTTGGAATTTACAGTTTTATCATTTGAATTAAATTTTTGGTTTATAAAGTTTAATGTTTAATAAACTGTCTCACAACTGATTCACCCCCCTCTTAATTGTGCTTGTGGACTGTTATTCCTAACAAATGGTAGTATTTTTCTATGGAACAACTACACTATAAGAGGACCCTAGTTATTTGAAAAAATTCAAGGTACATATATTGAGACCTACTCCATCTATTGGAACTAACTTAATCTTGAATCTATGGATAAAGAATTCATTGTGTATTTAGGTACATTATCTATTTTTTACATGGAAGAATCATCATTCTCAATAAAAGTGAGGGTACAAGGGGAGGTGATATGTCCCACTATAGCTTGTAATTTATCTACATGTAGGTCTATAAATACTATAATAGTAGCAAGAACTTTTTCAAAGATAGCTTTGTGATCATGAGATAAGCATAGAATCTCAAGTATGATGATTTGTGTGGGCATCTTCATTTGACATTATCTAAGGTTGTAACTTGAAGTTGATGCAATAGGTTTAGAATTAGGACCTTTAAGGGTTATTGTGCCTCGACAAATGGTAACATTGAAATAAGTTTCTCAACCTTTATAGGGAAATTGTTCACATGATTATCGACCCCAGTGATGCTATTTATGCATAACTATATTTAGGAGTGGTCTAATTCACACCATCACTTAATTAAGAGGATTTTACTTCATCTTTATCCTTTCTATTCTTAGGAAAATTAATTTTGAACATCTCATGGTCAAAGTTACTTGAAGGATTATGCCTGTAACCTACAATTTTCCCACCATCAATAAGATTGTGTATCACATATCAGAGGTTATTGAAACTATTAGTCTTCTGTCCCTTATGTCTATGATATTAAAAAAAAAGGTTGTCATTACACCATAGGGGTTTTACTAGCCAATTATACTCTGTCATTTTAGGTAGCATTATAAGATCATTCTCAATGAGTTCCTTCCATGCTGACTCAAGTGATTGTTCTAATTGTGTAAATTTTTTCTTAGTGAAGCTCTTTTGTTTTTTTGTTTCTTTCTTCAAAAGATGAACCTTTAAGGTTGTAAAAAAATATTGTTATTGTAGTTTTTTTTGCATAAAAAACCCCATCATTAACCACATTCTTGTTTTTAGCCCAAAAGGGAGTCTTGTTGTTGTTTGAACTTGAGAAATTCCTTTATAGTTTTTATCATTGGCTATCTTTATAATACCATCATCAATGAGAGTTTTTTCAATTCTAACTCCCATCTCTATTATATCCTCAAATTCAACTAAGTATTTAATAAAAAGTTCAATTTCCATCTCTTTTGTCAAATTACAATAAAATAGGACAATTGAGTATTTTTTAGAATGTTGTATGGTGTTTTTTTTGTCAAATGTCACCATCATTGTAAAAAATTGACATACATAAGTCTTCTTTCTTTTTCATGGCATTGAACAAGTCAGATATACTGATTTCACCCTCACAATTGTAGGCATAATGTGCAATAAATGTGTCTAACAATTCTTGAAAGGATTTGATAGTAGGAGGTAAATTTTAAAACCAATCCATAACATTTCCTTATAGGTTGCACAAGAAAAATCTCATAAGATATGTTTCATCGCATACAAATTCCAAGGTAGCAGTGCAAAATTCTCTTAAGTGGTCTTTAGGGTCTACTTTTCCTTTTCACTTGTCAAGTTTTTGCAATTCTTAATTACTAGGAAAAGGTAGAATTGGTATACTTGGGTCAAAAGGATAAGGGATAATATCCTCAAGAGAAAACTTGTGAGATAATGTCTTACTATTCTTGAGATTGTCCAATTTTTATCTTAATGCTCTAAGCTCATTGAAGATGGGGTTATCTATAGGCTTAGGTTTTGGTGTCTTTGTGGATACTTTGTAAATTGGTTGAAAGTAAAAAGGTCTAAACTCTTTCATTTTTCTCTCAATGTTTTTCATGTTGTGCTAAAATTTATGTTTGGGATTCACTTTCAACAATGATATGTCAAAATAAGGAAGTATTTTGATGCCTTCCTTGATAAGGAATTTAAAATATTATTGTGGACCACATTTGACTAGTTCCTTAAAAAATTTAGGGAAATTAGGATTATGAAGGTGCTTCTTCTAAATTTAATGATTTTTTAAAAATTTTTTTAGGACTTTTTATGATTCTTTTAAAATCTTTTCGGGACATTTTATGATTTTTGAGGATTTTTTTCAGACATATTACAATATTTTTTTGGATTTTTCAGGACATTTCATGATTATTTTTGGATTTATTAAAGATATTTTATGATTTTTTAAAAAACATTTTTAGGACATTTAATGATTTAAAAATAATTTCAGTACATTTTATGTGTTTTTTTGGATTTTTTCATGATATTTTAAATTTATTCAAGACATTTTATAATTTTAGTTCCTTTGACCATGAGATGTTGGGTTCCCATAATTACTACTAAGATTGCGAAGATGGCCCAATGAGGGAGAAGGTTAACTTAGAGGGAAAAAGAATCACATGTGCGAGATGCAAAGTAATCCACAAACTATGATGGGGTGGGAAGATTATTATAGTGCAAAGGGGAAGGGAATGGATGCAAAATGATCAAGTAGAGTATTGAAGGAGAGAGGAGTGAGATCCCAACTCATGGTATTAGTTCCCCAATTTTCATCATGATACTTTCTCAAGGCACTTTTTTGTTAGGTTTTCACTAGCGGATGAATTTATTTCTTTTTCCCCCTTTTTTCAGGACTTTTAAAGATATTATAAAAAAAGTTCAGGTGTAAAACCCATGGAGGTGAATTTTGTTGATTGGAATTTCCAATAGTTCACCCTTTGAAGTATCTAGGTGATATGCTCTTGATCCATATGCAACAGTGATAATATATGGACCTAGCCAATTAGGTTCAAATTTCCCCTATTTTCACACTATCCTATTGATTTTTTTGATTCTCCCTAAGAATAAGATCACCAAATTCAAATCTACGAGGTCTGACTCTATGATGGTAACTTATACATGTACGTTGTTGATATTCTCTAAGATGATCAAAAGTTGTTTGTCTTCATTCTTCCAAAATGTCTAAGTCATGCAAATGGGAGATTTTGTAGTCTTCATCATTCATCAAATTACATAAAGACACCCATACAAAAGGTATCTTCTTTTTAATGGACAATATCGCCTCCACACCATAGATATGGGAGTAAGGAGTAGGACCTATGATAGCATGGATACTTGTGTGATAATCCCACAAAGCATAGTTGGACTGGATATAGCAATCATAACCAGCTTCATTGGTTATCTTTTTAAGGATTCTAAGGATATTTTTATTAGAGGCCTTAGCCTGGCCATTACCTTGAGAATATTATATTGAATAAATATGATGATGGAAATGAAATTGATCACAAAGTTTATAGAAATCTTTATTTTCAAAAGGGGTACCAAGGTTAGTGATGATGGAAAGGGGAACACCACCCCAACATATGATGTAATTTAGGATGAATGTAACAATCTATTTTCCAGTGGCATGTATAAGAGGAACAACTTCATTCCACTTGGTGAAGTATTCAATTCTAGTTATGATGTATTTATGTCCATCGGATGATCATGGATGTATTTTTTCTATATGGTTGAGTCCCCACTGAAATAAGGGCCAAGATGTAACAATTTTGTGTAATTCTTGTGCAAGTGCATGTATCAAGTCTCCATAAATTTGACATTTCTTGCATTTCTTGAAAAAAATATTATTAGTATTATGAAATTAAATATTACTATTATGGAGGAGGGGGGTGAATCAATAATATAAAAATTTAAACTTTTCATTAACCATTCAACCACTTGCATCAATAAAAATTCATTTCATGAAAATATAAAAAATAAGAATAAGAATCAAAAATCATGCAACACAATGACACAAAAGTGTTTCTCATGGAAACCATGTTTTGGTTCCACAACACACACCCCATTTTTACCACTAAGCCATGGGGCCCCCTTCTTTTTGCTTGTTTTATTTTTCCCTTTTGTCCTTTGGATTTTCTTTTGTCTTTAAGTTTTTAAAGCAAGCCCTTGCTAGCAATCATTTTTTGGCCTTTTGGTGTTCTAAGGATCTCTGAAAGTCTGAAAGAATGAAATCATGAAGCCACATGAAAGGGAGAAAGTCTTTTCAGACTTTCGGCCTCCAAAACCCTGATAACACGTGACTCATGGGCTTTGGGTTTTTGGCCTCCAAAAGTCCAAAAACCAAAGATGACATCATCGGTTCGAGTGATTATAAAAATGGCTAAGGGTTTTTTTTCCTTTATTTTTCATTTTTTCGTTTCGAGCTCCATCTTCTTCATGTTTTTCAACAAGTGGATTTTTCTTCTAGTTTTTCTAGATTTGATTGTGCTCTTTGGTCTTCTTCTCATTGAGCTCATCATAGAGTCCTTCTCATGCTCTCATGTTTGTAGGTAGGGTTACAATTTTTGTTTTATTTTAGGTTTTTTAATTTCTTTTCATGGTTTTGTGGTCTAGGACTAGTTCTAGGGTTGTGGTTTTGGTTCTTTTGGGAGTTTAGCCAACATTTTGGTTTTGTGTCACTCAATGTTGAGTCCTTAGATTATTTGATCTAGGTTTTTTGGTTTTTTTTGTCTCTTAGTTGTTTGCAGTCCCCAAGAATTTAAGCCTCTGAAAGGCCAAAATGATCAACTCAGAAAACTTGACAAACCGCATGAAGTGGCTAATTCAATGTCAGACACTTTTGGCCTCTAAAGATCATTTTATATTTTGCACACCAAAACAATGAAAGCATAATGAGCCCACTCATTTTTGCATTTTTTTCCTTTCGGCCTCTGAAGAATAATTCCATCTCCAAAATTTCAAAACACCGGAACAAATATTTCTTGCTTATTCCAATCACCTATTCCCCCTTTCACACTTTTGGACACCAAGTTTCCTTCCCCCTTTTTCACTCCAAAACTCTAAAAGATAGCATTCACTAAGCCTCATCTTTTTCCCTTTCACCCTTTTGGATTTTGATTTTTTCTTTGATGTACGAACCTCCAAATGTCAAAAAATAAAAATAATTCTTATTCCTAATGGTTTCAAACTTATGAGCTTGATTTTCTAGATTTTTGGAGCTATACTTGCGTAGTTTGTGGTTGTTTTCAATAATTTTTTGTTGATAGTTGCATGTTTTCTTGCAAAATGCTTGAAAAGATAGCTGGCACACAAATGAAGTACCTATTCAAAGGGTATCATGTTGCCTCCAAGGTTGGGAACCTCCATGGTGATACTGACATCCGAAATGTAGACCTGGAACAACTTTCTCAATAGATGTTCCAACCCCAATGGAATATCAGATGACTGCATTGCTCTAGTGATTTCAGGTCTGGTCAATGTTGCAACACATTCAATGTCTATCCTATCCTCAAATCTAATCATGAATCTCTTGCAATACTACATTCCAGAAGAGAGGGTACTGAAAAATAAGAATGGAGATATTGTTCTAGACATCAGACTGGATAACATTAAAGATGTTTTCCACTTTCCAAAGGGGGTTGGCTGATTTTATGAATTATCTATAAAAAAGGATTGGAATGGTTTGGAAATAATATTCATCTTTCTTATGAAATTGTGAACATGGAATACCTAATGTAGCCTCTCCCAAAGAATAAGTTGGAGAAAATTGACATGAGAAGGCAATACTTGAAGGACGATATCGAGGAAGAAGTTACCTTGTTGAGAACATTGTATGGACTTCCCCAATCAAACCAACTTGAGCATTGGATGATTCTCCTAATTGAAAGATTAAAGGGAAGAAGAGCTAGATTTGATAAGGCTACCATCCTGAGTGATAACCTAGATGAATAGTTGATAGCTTTGAAAAATAGTTCCCATTTGTACATGAATTTATATGTGGTTTACTTGTTGGTAGCCAGGGCAGAGTACCCAGGATTAGTAAAGAGAGGAGCCTTTAGTCATCCAAATGCATGGCCATTCAGTGTGTACCCACAGTTGGTTAGAAAAGGGAAGATGTGCAACAATAGTGTAGATTATAAGATTGTCAATGACGCCCTCCACTTTGCAATTATCCATTCCATCAAAGGTAATTATGAAAAGAGACTCTTAGAGGAAGAAACTTCAAAATTTTGAGCAATAGGAGATTATTACATTTAGTTTAAAAATTTCACATACATTAGAGTGGTAGGGTGCACTCTGGTACCAAAGAAGCTCCCCTGATATCCTTCTGACATGATAGTTATTTTGGAAAAGGCTTGGCAGCTTCCTGATGCCTATGAGCACATCAAACACAAGAATAAGCACTAATGGGACTTCCCTCGGTCAACTGGTCCCCATTCTTTATAGGACATGAAAGTATGCAAGTCTCTTGCATTTGAGTAGGACGAATTCCCTTACAATCCCTTGTACTGATCAGGACCAAGTTTTACCCCATCTGTACCTACAATCATATTATGGGCATAGACTATGTTCATGAGCCTCACTTGGAGGATCACTGGGTGAACTATATAGATGACTATGAAGTTAGAATATGAGAGTACTACAAAATATACCTTGAGTTTGCACAACCTTCCCTAGAGCTTAGTATTCCACCCAAGGTATGGGACATGGAGACAAAAAATATATTATAACCTCTATACAATGAGGAAAAAATATATGCAAGGGTAATCTTGAACGCGAAAGTAGATAAGGAGGAAAATGATAGTATTGATTTCAAGGCTAGGCATGCAGTGAAGACCACCAAGGAATGGATAAAAATGCCATTCAAAATGGACCTAGTGCTAATGAATCCAGTATTGGATCCACCATCCAAAGGGGATAAGATAAAAGGGGAGAATCAAGAGCAACACCTTAATCTGAAAGGCCCATCCAAACATCCTCCCAGAATGACTAAGTGTTCAGTTTTGAGACTTAGTCAATTTTTTGCAAATGAAGATTTATAATACTTAGTCATTTGTCCAAATCAAATTTTCAGCCTTTTAGACTTTGAAATTCTTAAATTTCAAGAGTCCTAAGGATCCACACTTATCCAATTTTCAAATCTCCAACTTTCGGAGTAAGGGTCGGGATCCAAAATTTCTGGGTCATTCCAACGTGAAAGTAATTTGCATGAAGAACTTATTTCAGATTAGATTGCATGCAGGTTTGGGTTTTTTTTTGAGTAAAGGATATCAATCAGTTGTACTCACACAAAGAATCCATGATGAAGATTCCAAAGAATAACTCGAGTTCCAAAAGAACACTTCAGTTTAAAATGGTGGAGCCCCGTTCTGATTTCATGTTTCTTGGGAAGATTTGGCCCTATATTCACGCATGAATAAAATATAAATGGATTAAAAATCCATGCATTCTTGTTAACTACCTTCTTAGGAGTATATTTTCTTAAGCATTCTCTATATTTATCTTTATTTCACCGTTGTAGTGTGAATAGAACCCTACTTTCAGGGTTCTGAGTTTTGTAATTGAAGCACTACACATTTCATCATAACAATGTAATTAAGGTCAGATATCTTATACCATGAAAATCTATATGTTGTTGGTGCTTCATTCATGGTTTGATTATTATTCTATGTATAAGAAATTGATGAATTTGTGCATGCCTGTTCATTTCATTCAAAGAGCCAATTTTGTTTTATTGTGAATGCATCTGCGATTGATAAGTTGAAGTTTAATGTTATTGTTTCATCTTGATGTGATGAATGATTGGAAATATTTTTTCTATGAATTTAAATATAAATCTATCTTCTGTGTGCATGCATCTTGTGGCTTCACAATCTGATAGAATTTGTAAAATCTTGCATCTGGGTAAAAATTTCTTCAAAAGATTGCATCTGTTGAACATAGAATTGTGATTTGATTTGATTCATGTTTCGTGGGTTCCTATATTTTTCATCATTTAATTTTCAATTGTGATTCAATGAGGGTTAATTCCTATTAGATTTCATTTCCATAAATTTTATTACAATTCTCGTTACCCAAAATATTTTGATCTTTGTTTAAAATTGGTTGAGATAAGCAATCATTATAGGTTTTAAAAGTTAGATTTGCATTGTTAGGAAATTGCATACATTGAAAATTGAGAAAATACAAAAAAAGGGTACTAAATTTTGTTTTGTAGTCTGACATTGAAAGGTACCAGCAAAGGCCTCCTTGTGAACATTCACATTTATCTTTAGTTGAGTTTACCAAGCACTTGTACCATGACCATGAAGAACCTTGGGAATAAATTTGTTATTCTTTCAAGAGAATAAATGAGATATCAAATTCTTAGCAATTGACTTGTGTAAAAAAAAAATGCTAAACAAACCCAAATGGGAAAAACCATGTGTGGGGATGGAACCCACTAAAATTTTCACTCTTCTGAAGTACATTTGATTAAAATCTTAGCCATGTTAAAAGATTACAAAATGCCCACTTAATAGAAAGACCCTATTAGGAGTCACTCAGTAAGGGATTTACCTCTAGCCTTTTAGGATCTTTACCCTATTAGGAGTAACCTTGTCAAAGTATTTCAAACCGTTATTAAAAAGTCACCTGGTTAAAGGATTTATAATTTAGACCTGTTAGGATCTATCCGGTCAAGGGATTCAGCTTGATGAATCTATTAGGAATCAACAAGTAAATGATCTGAGAAAGTATCACTCTCTGCTAATACATATCTAGTTCAAGCTCAATCTCTACTTCATATACATATAATCTTCTCTCTTCTCTCTTCTGTCGATCACACCTCTACATCCATGATCTACACTTGTGCTTTTTATCATTTTACATATTTATTCATTACAAGTCCTTAGGGAAATTAACTGCCTTACACAATATGTTACAATATTTCCTTCTCATTGAACCAACCCTAAAATATGTTAACAATCTATAGAAATCTCTAACAAACTAAGGCTAGCCTTCAAATCCATCACACATTGACTTGACAAAGAAAATTCAAACCACAACACATTCATCAATGTTCTTGCACAACCTCTAATAAATCTGATCACAATGATCATGAAAATGTAAAATCATCATTCCTCATCAATATTCAACATTACAACAATCCCTAAAACACATAATTAATTACTACAACATGATGCATCATCACCGATCAAGGATCTGACTGGCTGTTTGAATAACTTCTTAAGACTTCTTATTGGACAACCTTCTATCACTTGAAACTTGGTCTTTTGGTCATAAAATCGTGATGCGGTCAAAACATTAACCTCATAACCTATTCAAGATAATACATCATAAACCACAACATCTGAGTCAAAATCTATTTGACAAAAACATCAAATAATTCCTTCTTAGCTTCATCTTGTTCATTGTGTTGACCTATCAACCTTCAATCAAACATAAAACACACCAAACATGAAATAAACCTATGAAGTCATTGAGATAGCATGTAGAGACATCACTTAGGCTTCCTTTATGATTCCACACACTAGCTCTTACCACAATAACCTCTTGAATATACATTAGTAGAAAAGGCACATTGTCAACCAACAAACACTAAGTTGCAATCAATGAAAACATGATAACATATCAACCTATCATCTGATTTGTATCAAACATATACCATAGATACTTAACTTTATCTCTTCATCAGTTATGCCAACAATCTCCCCATTTGGCATTGATGGAAACACCAACAATACCAAGCAAAGTAAATATGAAAATTCTCTTCCTTAGTTGATTCTTCTGACTTTCTCTTCTCATGATCTTCTTCCCAAGTTCAAAAAATTTCCAAGGATTTTGAAAATTTTGAACAGTGATTATGTCAAGACTACTCTAATCTCGAGGCTCTTATCATTGTAGAAGGCTTAAGGAAAATTATTCATAACAATGACCATGGTGTTGATATCTTGCATGGAATTTAATATATCATTGATAAAAATATAAAACCTATTAAGGATTATGCTTAGGAGTTAGATTTTATACCACCTACTACAAGTGTTGACACCTCTTTTCCTATCTCTGCTTTCATTCCAAGTGTGCCCACTTACGCTCCACCTATCATGACACCTTCAACTCAAATTTCCAATCCTACACATGTGAGTCTTCCTAATCCTATTTATCCTTCTATCCCTTCAAGTATTTTTTGTGTTTCATTTCCATCATCCATTTCCACTTACCATAGTGTCCCTTTTTCATACTCAATCATTCCTTCAATTTCCAACAATGTTCTTAACATTTATCATGTTTCTCCTCCTACCATTCTTTCTATCGATTCTATTATTGTTATCTTGGCTCAAGTTGTGTCTTCTTTTCAAATTTTTTTTCTTCCATCACTAAATCCAAGCTCAACATCCCTACTTGTGACATTTCTAGTCCCTTGTCTATGGATATTATCTATATTGTTATTCTACAATATATGGATATTCTTCATCTTGATACTTAGAATGGTAAGGGTGATCCTTTTTCTTGTGTTAAAACTTTCTAAACCTTGTGTAGTGATTTATCTTATGCCCATAGGTTTATGGAAATTTTTTTTACTAGAACCTTTCAAGATAAATCCTTGCAATGGTATTGTTCCTTGCCTCCTTATTCAATTGATTCCTTCCAAAAACTTGCTAATGCTTTCAATTAACAATTTCAAAGAAATATACATCCTAAAATGTCTCTAACTAATTTAATACATTGTAAACAAGGTGTTAAAGAAAATGTTAGTGATTTCAATGGTAGATTCAGGAATTTGTATGCTTAGATTTATTTTATCTTGTGCCTGATATTGATGTAAAATGCATTTGCATTTCTAATTTACAAAGTATCATTATAGATAAGATACTTCTGTCTGAATTCTCTTTATTTCCACAATTGTGTGCACTTCTTCCTCATTATCAACTAAAAGTGAGTTAGTTTGAGAGAACCAATCTAGTGGATCCTATTCCCATTGATAAGAGTCATGCCATTTTCCATTTAAACAAGTTTCAGAAATCAAATAACTATATCAAAATAAACAACTCATCCAACAATGTTGATAAACAAGTGGCAACAACATCTAAGGGTGTGACACCTTTATCATCTATTTTTAAACCTACTCGTAATTATACTTAGCTTTTTGAATCTTTCCATAATGTGATGTTGAAGTTAGTTAATGCTAATATGTTAATACTTCCTCCTATCAAACCATATGAAACCTCTAAACTAGCTCAATCTAGATACTTTAATCCCAAATCATTTTTCCAATATCACCATCAACCTTGTCATGATACTGAAAAGTGTTTCTGCCTGAAAATTGTTATCCAAGATCTTATTGATTCTAAGGTTGTATTTGTTGATAGTGACAATGATCAAGGAAACAAATCTATGGCACCTGCTAATAAAAACATGCAAATTTACACTAATCCTTTTCCATCTTATTCAACCAATACCATTTATCAACCTTCTTCTTTCCAATGCATTGACTATGATGAAAAAGTTAATGAAGCCAATTATGTTGTTAGCCAAGTTGAGTAAGTCAAACCTAAACCCCTATCTCAACCTTGCATTATATATGATCCTAGAGAGATAATTAAAGCACCTGATGGTCCTCTCTCTATTGTCACAAAGGTTAATAGTCTTTCTACCCATGGTGCCCTTGTTGATCCCACTTACATGGTGAATGTAATAACTGAAGAATATCTTTTCAGTAAAAAATTGCAACAAGACTTTTATGAAAAATCTGATGTTAGGATTCAAACTTACAATATTTTCCTTTACCCTTCTCATGGTTCCATTTCATTCCATGTTGAATTTGGTGGTAAAACTTTGCATGTTAGCTTCACTATCATTTGAGAATATAGTCAATTTCAAGTCAAACATGGTCTTCCTTAACTTAATTCCATACATATCATGATGCAATTGACCTTGATTTTGTCTAGCCTTCTATGCATCAACTCACTCAAATCAATCATAATCATCTCTTCATATCATATCAAGCCTATAAGGTTTAAAAGATTTATGAACTTAGTAAACCTAAGGATATGCAATCTCCTTTCCCTAGACATGGACTTCTTCCTACACCACCTATACCACCTTTTCCTATTTCTTATACACATAATTCTTAATCTATCTCTAAACCCAGTGTTGTTCCTTTAGTTCTTCCTCAAAAATAATAATATGACCTAATGTTGATTGATGCTACCCCAACCCAAATTTCTAGCAAGACCAAACATAACTATCATGCTCATGATCATTGTTGTAGGTGTATTGTTAGAGCCTTCCAATGTGCAACTCAAAACATTTCTTCACCTCATACACCTCCTCATGTTTCACTTCCCTTTGACCCATCCACTTGAGCCAATGGAGGCAGAGAGTTTAAACAAAGTTAAAAATAGAAAACATGATAATGTTATTCGTATGTTGGATTCTATTATAATTAATTTAGATGAAGAAGATACTCTTTATGCTAACAATGATATTCATGATAGTGATTCCAATCACATGTATTAAACTATTGATATTGATCATTATTTACTAGCTATTCTTTCAAAAAATTTATCCATTACTCCTAGTAACAAACATAGTGACCTCTCTTCATAGTAGGGTGGTTGTTTAGAACTATATATTATTCCATCTATTGTGCTTGATGTTTCTCATCTTGCATGTTTCCCACCTTCCCTGAACACTATGGACCGAGATGGGGGGAAATGCAATATGCTTGACTAGAACCTCTTGTTCAATGGATTTTCTTTTCTTTCTTGTTTTCTTGTTTGTTGTGATGTGATTCTCCCATGATGTGCTACTTTTTAATATTTTGTTTAGATTTATTTTAATGACTCTTGTTTCTCCATTGCTACAAGGTGATAAAGGAATCACAATGTTGTACACATTCTTCTATTTGTATCTCTCTTCTTTTATATATTGTTACATGTTATGTTGTGCATGTTCCATTATTGATAAATGTGCCTTTCTATTGTATGCTTGGGATGATGCAAAATGGTAGCTACCTATTCTTTCTGGTCTCTGTGAAGCCAACCCAAAAGACTCTTCTTTGTAACTCTTACATTTTTTTTCTTTAATTGTGTTTGTAGTTATACTTTCTTAAATATGTTGAAAGTTCATTTCGACATAATTATGATATACATGAGTTATCATATGAACTAATTACCCTAAAATTGGTAGATCCCTTTCATGCTCTCTTTTGTCATGTATTCAATTTCCTTGATTTGTCCTTTCTTGGGGTAATTTTATAGTGTAAACATTTCTTGTGGATGCATGTACACTCTGTTAAATCCATTGCCCCTGTTAAGGCACTTGAAATTTCTTTAACATAGGGGCACACACTTTGCTAATATTTTTCACATGTGCCCCCCTCCACACACACACACAAATTTGATGTTATTGTTTAGTGAATGCTTATAATTATCCCCACTATACATAGTTGCTCCTTAGACTGACCGCACACATTTGGTCCTTAGGATGACCGTATACACTTTGTCCTTAGACTAACTATACACATTTGGTATTTTGACTAACCAACCTTCTTTTATCCCTAAGGAAACATGCCTTCCCTTAGGACTGATCAAGATAGATCCATTATTGGAAGAAATTTCCTTTAAGGACTAATCCTTGTTGATGGATTGAACTAGCATAATAAAACTCTCTTTCTCTCTCTCTCTCTCTCTCTCTCTCTCTATTTTATAATGACTTAAATCACTTGAGGGATTGATGTTTATTTATCTCCTTAACCTTAATGAGATCATCTTATGCATTTTATCTACTTTACCATAAGCATGAGCTTGTATCATACTCCTGCTAAAGTGGGGGCTAAATGTACTATACTAAAAAGTTAGCACCCATTATTGGATGTCTTTTAGGATCTACCAGACCATATTTTAGTGATTCCTAGGTCTAAAGGACTTTATGCTTGATTTCCTGCACCTTTCATGTTCTTTTCTCAAAACTTTGCACACTGCCTGAATTCTAGATTCACTTTAGAATTAACCCCTCTGGGACTAGGTTGGCGTATGTCAACCTTTTCCTAAATAAGGTTGACACAAGTCGTTATTATCCTTGGGGGTTATTTTTGAGTGCCATTTAGGCCTAGTGTGTAGGTGTTTTATTTCTCACTCCCAGTGTGGCTGGCTTGACATTTCAAAATCCTAGAATGAGTAAAAAATGAGGTCTTCTCCTCTCATTTTGATAGATCTATTACTATCCATAAAATCTATGAGAAAAATATCTTTCAAGTGCAAGAAATAAAGTCTTTAAGTTGTGAAATTCAGGTGGTACTCATGGATTCAATATTTAAAGGAAATAATACCATTGAATATCTCAAAGTCTCCAATTCTTTTTCCATTCATGCAATGGATATCTTCTCTCCTTGATACAAGTTTCTCTCTTATGGTGGCCTAGTGAAGGAATTATCAAGAAAGTAAGAAGATCCATTCCTCTTCTCCATTCATGATTTCAAGCATACATACATTGAAGATCTAGGATTGGAAAGTGTAGATCCATTACATTTGTGAAGGCATCCTTGATTGTACAACATATTCCAAGCATACAAGCATCCTTGTGGAGATGACTGATTTCTACATCCTTCCATGAGGGTTTAACATGCAAGGTAAATTTGACATTTATCTTATTTATGCAATTTCCTTATTTCATTTCAATTTTTATTCCTATACAAGGGATTGAAGAAGGAAATATCATTTCCACAACCTTTTACCCTTCATCATTCTATGTAGTAACAAGTTTTCAAATTTTAGACACAAAAGTTTAGAGTTGTAGATTTTTTGACTGATCTACTATAGATTTCATTAGTTTTCGAGTCTCTAGGAAAAGGATGGATTCATGGGACTACGTCAACTTTATTTGGAATTCAATTTTGTATCTATGAATTTCACAGTCGAGAATTATAGGTTTCAGATTTCCATATCCAGAACAGTTTTCAGTTTTGACAGATTTGCGACAATCATTTCCAAATTTGAAGTTTGTTCCTCCTCTCTTATCTTTCAAGGTGATTTCATTATTCTTCTTGTCATCTTGAATTTTATTTTATACATCAGATCTGATATCATATCTTGTTAATAATCATTTTATTTATCATAGTTGCACTCCTTTCATAGTATTTCATATCAATTGGCATATCATATACATCTTAACAATAGAGGAATTCATCTTCATACCCCATCTTCAAATCTAGACCTAGAATTAGCATCCCTTCATCATTTTGGGCTTTGATAATATTATTTGGGTTTGAGGGTGAAGTCTTTAGAGGTATTACTAATGTAAGATAGGATATTACACATCCCTAAGATTAAGGTTTGGTGAGCCCTCTTTCTACCCTATCCTAGTGGGTTCACCATTTCTTATGTTATACTTTTAAAAAATAAATTTATTTAAAAATTTGAATTATTTGTCAATTGTGATTATGTGAAATAAAATAAAAATGCCAAAATAGAATCATATTAAAAATAACTAAAAGAGAAAAAAATGCAAAAAATTGAACAAAATGGAGAGGACTGATTATTGGAATGTGGAATTACATTAGAAGGGGTCACATTCTGATAAGGATTCGAGTGAAATTTCTTGTGCCTCTCCAAAAGCACATGAGTAATTTAATGTTTAGTTATTTAAACTCAAGGAAGGAAAGGTAAATTTATTTATTTTCTTAATAATTAGAATTATTTTTTATTCTTTTAAATACTTGGATATTCTAATAGAAATGATAGCATGGCTAGGAAATAAAGTTCAATAAAATGTATTGAAAATTTATAATTAGAGATGGTATGAAATAAAGAAGTAAATCTTAGATGATTTAGGGTTGAATAAATTAACTTAAAGATATTAACCACACACATATGGTTCATGAGAGATAAATTACCAGCTAGAAAGCTTATCCCCTATAATAGAGATATCCCTTATGATTTGGTTCCACAACACATGCCCCATTTTGGCCACTTGGCCTAATGGGGACCCCCTTTTTTGGCTCTTTCCACCTTTTAGTTGATTTGATTAGGCTCCTGGTGAGTCAGATTGTGGGCCCATGTGTGCCCGATAGTTGGATGTCAGTTGAGTCAATTTTTGGTGTTTTTCCCCCTTTTTGGCTTCTTTTTTGTCTATGTGTTTTTTAGATTTAGTTTTAATTTCCTTGTGTATGGACTCAGTTGTTCTTTTTAATTTCTTGTTTTCAATAAAGATTGTTGATGAGGCGTGCTTTGTGATTGCAGAACTCAAAATCTCAGTGCGTCATGTTATGAACTAATGAGTTAGAGAAATTCTTTGATGGGATGGACTTTCAGCTATATGAAGATGACAACAAAGAGAATTTATATTATACCAAGAATATTGTTCAATAATTCATAGGAATTGTGACCAAAATGAACCAAAAAAAAATTGATTTGCAATAGAGTGTCAATTCAAGGAAAATATGAAGAGAATCATGAATGACATTGGAGAAGTTCAAAAGTTTGAAGCATGCCCTCTAGGTTTAGGGAGAGGCAACACATGAAGTTGAATTTGTGGAGTTACTAAGTTTTGGTGAATTCCAAGAAGTTTCAAAGAGATTCTAAAAGCTCACCCGAGGATCCTTCTAGAAGACTTAACCATTTTTCAGTCATCAAAGGTTGAGGGTTCCAAGTTTGAAAGTCCAAAGTTCTATATTTTGCTGGACTTTCGCTGTCTGAAAGTCCAAAGTTCTAGATTTTTGCTGGACTTTTGTTGTCCAAAAGTCCAAAGTTTTGGAGGTTTGTTAGATGTTTTCAGAGACCGAAAGTCCAAAGTTTTGGATTTTTCTGGACTTTTGCTGTCTGAAAGTCTGAAGTTCTAAATTTTTGCTAGACTTTTGATGTCTAAAAGTCTGAAGTTCTAGAGGTTTGCTAGAAGTTTTCAGAGTTTGAAAGTAGGAAGTTCTAGAGTTTTGTTGGACGTTTTTGGAGTTTGCTGGATTTTTTGGATTTTTAGAGTCTGTTATATTTTTGGAGTCTAAAATTATGAAACTTTAGGGGTCCTAGGATTCCACACTTATCCAATTTTTAGTTCTCCATTTTTTAGAGCAAAGGTCAGGGTCCGAATTTCTGGTCCATTCCAACATGAACACTTTTTTGCATGAAAATGGAACTTCAGATCAAATGGATGTAAAATTAGAGTTTTTTTTGCAATGATTAAGGGTCTTCTATCAGTTCCCACCATGAAGAGAACCCTAGATGAATATTCCAAGGAGAACTCAAAGATCAAGAAGAAGACTCCAGTTACCAACAATGAGACTCTAGCTCATCTCTTTCTTCTTTCTTAACGAGATTGACCCTATTTTCATTGGAAAGATGATTGTAAATGGATTAAGGATCCATGCAAGTAGTTTAGTATCATTTTAGCAATATCTTTATTTAGAAAGCTTTAGTTTTAGTTTTTTTCCATTGTTTTTAGAGTTACTGATGCCCTAGTTTCAGGGTTGAGAGTTTAGAGATCACAACTCCATATATTATAAGCAAAAAAATGTATTAAGGTCAGATTATTGATGCAATAAAGATCTTAAATTGATGCTTCATTCATGGTGTGATGATTCTCTTCTATCTATGAAAAATTAATGAACGTTTGTTTACCTATTCATTCCTTTCAAAGAGCCAACTGTGTTTATTGTTTCTCAAATATGTGATTCTTTAAATTGGAGTTTGTTGTTATTCATCTACCTTGCTGTGATGAACGTATGGGAAAGATCATTTTTTGGGTTTAAGGATAAATCTATCTCGTGTGTGTGCACATCTTGGTGACTTTACAATTTGATAGATTTTGAAAATCTTGCATGTGTAAATACATTTTCTATCCCAATTATTGCATTTATTAGGTATACAAATGTGACATGGTCTGATTTACATCTAGTGGGTTCCTTCAATATTTATATCATTCAATTTGAAAGGAAGGTTGAACAATGGTTTACGTCTATTAGGATTTTATTTTTAGCAAATTTGTTTAAACTTTCATTACCCAAATCTTTTGATTTCTTTGACAACCTGGATAAGTAGATAATCATCATAGGTTTTAGCATAGATTTGCATCATTAGTAAGATACATGCATTGGTAAATTGGAAAATACAAAAAAAGTATGAAAGTTGTTTTGTAGTTTGATGTCTTGAAAGTACCAGCAAAGGCCTCCTTGTGAAAATTCACATTTATCTTCTACTGAGTTTACCAAGCATCTTGTACCACAACCATGGAGAACCTTGGGAATAACTTTGTTATTCTTTCAAGAGAGGAAATAAAATATTGAGATCCTAGAAATTGACTAGTGTAAAAACAATGCTCAACATAACTTGCGCTAAAAGGAGGGCAGAATTAAGACTCGGTCTAAAAACAACTTAGAAATCAAAGCATTGGTCATATGAAAACCCTCCATCATCACACCAATAAAAGTGGCACTAGAAGGAGGGAAATGATTGAAAAGATGGATAACATTGGAAATTTCTCTCCAAAATAGTTCACGTGAGTGCTTAGAACATCTCCAAAAAGAGGCGAGTTCCTTGAACTCACTCATCATCGCAAAGATTGCATCAAAAAAGGAAAGTCAAGAGAGAATCCCTGTTACCATCACACTGAGCCACAAAATATTCTTAGACAACAATCACACATCACTATCCTGACTTTCCTTGCAGCCATAAACCAAAATCAGAGAATTGGTGGTATGCAAACCGTCCATCATCATGCAAACAGAAGTGGTGCTAAAAGGTGGGGAAATCAAAATATTTCATGGTTACATGTACACTTGAATGGGTTGGATCTTGACAAGATCTAGCTTCAATGGGTAGTCCATTGTATATACCAGGAGGTTTCGATGAGATTCCTTTACATGCACACAATAGGATTCCCTTTTTCTTCCCTAATAATGGACAAAATGCTACAAACCATGTGAGGATTTGTAGGGATCTAATGCTTTTTATTAAAATTGAACATGAATATATTGTTTGCAATCTCTTTGTAAAGACATTTCAAGGTGTATCACTCAATGGTATGTGATACTTTAATCCAATTCTATTTTCTCATGGGTTGAATTAAAAAATTTATTCTTAATTATATTTGATCTCAATGTGAGTGCGCATGACTCTTTATTCTATTTTTATTCTATGAGAATGACACCTTAAGAGTCTATTGCCCAATTTAATCATCGATTCCTTCTCATGTATCAAAGGGTTCAAGATTCAAAAAGGATGGTTCATGATTTAATGTTAAAATAATATTATTTATGGTGTTTGGATGTCTCATTTGAAAGCCCAATTAGATCTTTTGGTGATATTGCTACCTTGCATGATGCATTCAACAAGGCTCTATATCTGGCGCAATGTGGATGTGGTGTTACAAATGCTGTTAATGGTCCATATGGAAGTTTCAATATGAAATTGATTGAACGTTGACAATAATTGTAGTGCTATGTCAATCCAGTCAATATACCATATCAGCTACAATCACCCTATTCATCCGATTACAATTTGCCTGATATCCAAATGATGCAATCGGCCAATAGAAAGAATCAAGTCAATCACTTTCAAGAAGTTAGAGTTGGAGTCAAAATGCCCATACTAAAACCTTGGATGAAATTATTTTACATCTCAATGATGTTTCTTTGGATATACTATCATATTCTTGTTATACTCCAACACTTAATACATCAAGTCATGATGATACTTCAAATAGAGAGCTTGTTGGCCAGTCATATGAGCATGATAAGTGGTGCAATAATGAAGATGAAATGGGTCTAAAATTTTTCAGCAATCAAGAACTCAAGTTACCAAATGAATTTTCCACAAAAATCAGTCATGAGGTATCAAGACATGATAAACAAACCCAAGAGGATGAGACATATTCAATGCTTCCCCAGAATTATGTTCATGAACAATCAACAAGTGAGAAATATTTGACATCTTCAAAAGGTAATTTTGATGACTCTTTTGAGGTTGAGAAAGGTTAAAGAACTAAATATGAAGATACTCATAATCTATGTTGGGTGGATATTCCATTTGAGAAAAGAAAACTGAATGAGAGGTTGCAAGAATTAGGTATTCCTATGTCATTATTAGATTTTGCATGGATGGACAGATGTAGGATACACATCACAAACAAACACTGCGAGGTGGATTTCCTTGTTTTCCTTAGGAAGATGGACTTCTATTTGAAAGTAAAAATGACTATTGAAGAGGTATTAAGTCCTATAGTGGATCATTGGGATAGTGAATCAAGGAAGGAGGAAGATGAATGTGATCAAACCCATGAGACTTTGGAAGATATTTTATTTCTTGATGAGGAAGTTAAAGTGATCAACATACAACAGGACTATGGTGAGAAAATTCAAAATGATGTAGAGGGCGAAATTATAGATACATTCATAAACATTTTCATGACAAGTGAAAGTGAAGAGGTATCTTCTTATAAAATCATGAGTGATAATGCACTTTATTCTGTGAAGTCCAATCACAATGAAACCAAAATAGAGGAGATACAAGAGGTTCAAAAGGATGATCAAAGGGTTGTCCTATGGTTTGTAACACTCACAAATGGCCAACAACATGGAATAAGGGACTTACCAATCGAAAAACAAGATGACTCTCTATCTCTATCATCAGATGAGGTAGATAAAGTGCTTGATTTGGTATCATGTTTGAGTAAAGAAATGTCCATGTATGGGTGTTCCATGCATATATCAAACCTTGTAGCCAGTTCATGTTGATTTCATCCATTTGATCTAAATCAAGAAGTAAGTTGTCTTAAACTTCATGCTAGTTTGGGAGATTGCTTTAGAAGGTAAGGGTGATTTTGATCCTATTTATTCAAGGCTTGAGGGAGACAATGATTTGATTGATGATACTATTGATTCTTACAATTCAAAGGACATGTGTATAGTTGAATTTGTTAGTCCTAATGAGGTCAAATGTGATGATTTATTATTTAGGACTAATGATGGTTATAGAAAGGATCACAATCTTGATGCTTTGCATTTTGAATTTTGTTGTAATGACAGGTATCATACATCACCAATGCCTATTTTTTTCTTATGGTGTGCATGTAATTAATGAGGATGGAGTGGTGTACCCTGAGTTAAAACCTCAAGAAGAAGAAATCAGGTTGTGTGAGTATACTCTGATGGTTGGGAACTCACTAAATTAGGTGGTACCTTCCCATTATCCCTTACAGTTTGATAATTTTCAATTTTAAAATGATGAAAAGGGTGAAAAAAATTGTTTGTGGATTAACCATAATCATGGAGAGTTGACACAACTTGTGATTTTGCATAATTTGTACCCAGAATTTGAAGAAAACTTGTCTAAATTTTATTTTCCTTAGTACAAAGATGAGTTTGCATTCCTTAGAACTATACAAAGTGCGTTATTGCTACTACATGGAGAGGAAAATCAATTTATCAATAACTCATATGATTTTTGTTCAAATTCTTTTGTATATAATTTATCTTTAGTTTTCAATAGGTAGGTGTTAGTTTTCTCTTTGTGTTTTAGTAGTTATTTTTATTTCTTGTTTCTTTTTTGTCAGTGTGTCTTTCTTTTTTCCTTTTTTCTTGGTTATTTTTCTTCCTTTTGTTTGTAATTCTTAGGGTAAGTTTTTTTTTTGGGGATGTTCTCAACAAGTGGTCCATCCTAATTGGTCCTCGATGAGAGGTAGGGGTATTTCTTAGTCAAAATTTCTAAACAAATGTATCTTGCAAGAAGCTGCACACAGGGATTAGAAATAGTAATACCTTTTTCTAGAAACCAAGTGATGTTCAACATTGATCATCCTAAATCGTGAGATGTATTAAAATACAAAATTGGAAACATTGGTTTCGTGGGTGGTTGTTAGTTAGAGCCAGCACCAGCATGTTGACATAGGTAGCCACCAGTTCCTAAACCCTTCTCGGTCTGCAATTTGAATAAAATAAAGGGAGTAAATAAAGAGAGGATAAAAAGGAGATCAAGGATGTGAAAGAAAAATGAATCATTCAAAGAAATGGTCGCTACGGTGATCTGAATCTTAAACCAAGGTAGCATAGTCTAAGCATTGCCTAGGTTTATCAAAAGAAAAAAAATTAAGGCATTCAAGAAGTAGCATACTCAAAGTACAAGTGGCCCAAACCGGTCACCAATCAAGAAAGAAGAAATCATTCGGAAGAGAGAATCCTCCAAATACCTCTACTTCAAATATCGTCAGAAGACACAGAAGGATGACTCTAGAAATCTCTACCAAGGTTATGGATGCCTAAATAGAAGTAGAGAAAGGTTAGATTGGGACTTGTGGGAAATTTGTGAGGGCTATGGATGCCTTTTGGGCAGTAGAGCTCTTCCCGAGAAGCCCTTGTCAACATTGTAAAGGTTGGTTTTGGCTGATATTTGTTTAAGTTATCTTTGTCCAAATGTTAAAGGAATGAACACACAAGTGCACACATAGGAAGAAAAAACAAAAGAATTCAATTTTGAGAGTTGGAAAAAGAATATTTCCATGAGTGGTACTTGGATTCGGTTTATTGCAAGTTATGTTACAAAAAGTTATTTTTCGATAAAGAAATGCCTCGGTCATTTCTCCTTTTGTTTGGGCTATTTGTTGTGGTTCTGCAACACACACCCCATTTTGGCCTAATGGGACACCCTTTTTTTGTGTCTTCTAGCCTTTTGGTCAATTTTATTAGGCACTTGGTGAGTCAGATTGTGGGCCTATGTGCTCCTAATAGTTGGATGTCAATTGAGTCAAGTTTTGGTAATTTTCCCCCTTTTTTGGCTTCTATTTTGTCTGTGTGTGTTTTTAGAGTTAGTTTTAATTTCCTTGTTTATGGACTTATTTGTTCTTTTTAATTTCTTATTTTCAATAAAGATTGTTGATGAGGCATCCTTTGTGATTGCAGAATTGAGAATCTCAATATGTCATGTTATGAACCAATGAGTTAGAGAAATTCTTTGATGGGATGGACTTGCAGCTGTATGAAGATGAGAACAAAGAGAATTTATATTCTACCAAGAATATTGTTCAATAATAAATGGGAATTGTGATGGCAGTGAACAAAAAAAAGATGATTTACAATAGATGCTTCAATTCAATGAATATATGAAGTGAATCATGAATGACATTGGAGAAGTTCAGAAGTTTGAAGCATGCCTTTCCAGGTTTAGGGAGAGGCAACACGGGAAGATTAATTTGTGGAGTTACTTAGCTTTGATGAAGTCCAAGAAGTTTCAAAGAGATTCTGCAAAGCTCACCCTAGGATCCTGCTAGAAGACTTAGCCATTTTCAATCATCAAAGGTTGAGGGTTCAGAGTTCAAAAGTAAAAGTTCTAGATTTTGCTGGACTTTCGCTATTCGAAAGTCTGAAGTTTTGGATTTTTTCTGGACTTTTGCTGTCCACGAGTTTGAAGTTTTGGAGGTTTGCTGGAATTTTTTGGAGCCCAAAAGTCTGAAGTTATGGATTTTGTTGGACTTTCACTATCTGAATGTCCAAAGTTCTTGATTGTTGTTGTACCTTCTCTGTCCAAAAGTCTGAAGTTTTGGAGGTTTGCTGGAAGTTTTCAGAGTCCAAAAGTCCATGTTTCTGGAGATTTTCTTGAAGTTTTCAGAGTTTGCTAGATTTTTTGGATTTTCAGAGTCTGTTGCATTTTTGGAGTCTGAAATTTTGAAACTTCAGGGGTCCTAAGATTCCACAGTTAGCCAATTTTTAGATCTCTATTTTTTGGAGCAAAGGTTAGGGTCCAAATTTTTGGGCCATTTCAACGTGAACACTTTTTTGGATGCAAATGGAACTTCCAATTAGATGGATGCACAACTACATTTTGTTTTGCAATGATTAAGGGTCTTCTATCAGTTCCCACCACAAAGAGAACCCCAAATGAAGGTTCCAAGGGAGAACTCAGAGATCAAGAAGAAGACTCCAGTTACAAATAATGGAACTCTAGCTCATCTCTTTCTTCTTTCTTAACGAGTTTGACTATATTTTCATGGGAAAGCTGATAGTAAATATATTAAGGATGCATGCAAGTTGTTTAGTATGAGTTTAGTAGTAGTAGTAGCTTTCTTTAGAAAGCTTTAGTTTTAGTTTGTTTTCATTGTTTTTAGAGTTACTAATGCCCTAGTTTTGGGGTTTAGAGTTTCGAGATCACAACTCTATATATTGTAAGAAAAATTATGTATTCAGGTCAGATTCTTGATGCAATTAAGATCTAAAATTGGTGCTTCATTCATGGTGTGGTACTTCTCTGCTATCTATGCAAAATTAATGAATGTGTTTTTTCTTATTCATTCCTTTCAAAGAGCCAACTGTGTTATTATTTCTTGAATCTATGATTCTTTAAATTGGAGGTTGTTGTTGTTCATCTACCTTGGTGTGACGAATGTCTGGGAAATATCATCTTTTGGGTTCAATGATAAATCTGTCTCCTGTGTGTGCACATCTTGGTGACTTCACGATTTGATAGATTTTGAAAATATTGCATGCATAAATACATTTTATCTCCCACGATTATATCTATTTGGTATACTATTGCGATGTGGTTAGATTTATATCTAGTGGGTTCCCTCAATATTTCCATCATTCAATTCACAAGGAAGGTTTAACAATGGTTAATGTCTGTTAGGATTTTATTCTTAGAAAATTTGGTTAAAATCTCGTTACCCAAATCTTTTGATTTCTTTGACAATCTAGATAAATAGATAATCATCATAGATTTTAGCATAGATTTGCATTATTAGTAAGCCATGTGCATTGGTAAATCAGAAAATACAGAAACAGGTATTAAAGTTGTTTTGCAGTTTGACATCTTGAAAGTACCAACAAAGGCCTCCTTGTGAACATTCACATTTATCTTCAACTGAGTTTACCGAGAAGGTTGTGCGATGACCATGGAGAACCTTGGGAATAACTTCATTGTTCTTTCAAGAGAGGAAATCAAATCTCGAGATCCTAGCAATTGACTTGTGTAAAAACAACGCTAAACACCTTAGAGGATATCCACAAGAAAAAATATGCTAACATATACGAAAAAATAGTAGAAAATTAAAACACTTAGAAGAGATAACCTATAATCTAGGAAATAAAATAAAAGTAGAAAACTTCATGTAGATGATAAGATAGGCAACGAAGGGCAAGTCCACATGATACTACTTAGCTTATTTTGGCTAGTAGCCACTACTTATTTTTTTTAAATATTATTTTCAATTTACACTCTAATAGTTGTACATGGTTTCATTTCATAGAATTTATAGCAACATTTACACAAATTTTTATTATTATTTAAATTTTATAAAATTCTCATTTTAGGCTGTGATTATGGTTAAAATGTTAAAACTTTAAAATGTAAATTTTATAGGAAAATATTTATGTTATTTATATCTAGATAAAAAAAATAGTATTTAATTTTTAAAAATGTTTTAATTAAAAAGTTAAAAATATTGAGGTTTACCAATGGTAGAATTAGTAAATTAATGGTTTTGCATTAGAAAAACCATTTAGAAAATTTGCAATTTGAATGAATTATAATGGGTGGAAACATGATTCTTCAAAGTTTCTCAATTTACTATCTATTGAGAATATGTCAAAATGTTGTTAATTATGGTAAAAGCAGGTTTTGAATGGACTTGAAACCTTATAAAAAAAAGAGAGCATAAAGATATCAATACACACCAACCAGAGTTCAGAGGCAAAACATGCCCTAAAAAGAAAATGCTACCCTTAAGATAAACAAAGAAAAAGGTAGCCTAAAACCAACAAAAATAAATTAACTAACTAAATAGAAAATAACCAGGAAACTAGAGAGAAAACTAAGTGAGGTCCTTTTGTGCTTCAAACACCTCGACCTCAAGTTGGGTCATTTCCATTGCCACCTTCTTCAAGTCCTTGTGTTTCAAGGGTAAGTTCTCAAATTTCCTCTATTGGAAAGAGGCACTGATATGAAGGAGTTGTATATTTTCATTTATGGAAATTATACACTATTCTAGAGATGAATTATCATGATCTATTGATACCGAAGGGTAGTCTATCATATTTTTATAAGTATAGAATAACAAACATAGTTTACAAGTTTTGGTGGTACAAGAGTTTATAATCAATTTTTGAGGTAAAAACCAAGGAGGAGATTCAAAGAGGCATTGTTTACCTTTTTCTATGATCACAAAATCTTATATTAGCATATAAGAGAGTTATAGCTTTTTGAGTATGAGTATACAATGTGTAGAGAAGAACAAAGAAAGTTGGATAGCGGATCGATCACCGATCCTATTTGATTGATGATGTGATTGGTTTGATAGTTGGTAATGATAGAGCCAACATGTGTGATGACATATATGCTTGTGTTCAAGGTTAGGAACACATTTTGATAAAGGATCTGGTTGACACTTCACACATTATCTATTTTTCCTTGGGGCTAAGAGTTACAGTAAATATATTTAATGATGGATATATATGCTTGATTTTTTGAGATGTTTAGTATGAGAGATGGTTGGATATGAGTGACATATGATGTATGTGATTGATGGATTAGTGAGTAGAGATTCAACTATAATTTGAGTAGATTTATATTGTACATAAAGGAACTGTATAGGCATTAATGATGCTATTTATGAGTTCACCCTTTTGGATTTAAATTTTGTATGGCAGTGAGCGTCTACGAGTTGTATACCTCTTTTCTAATTTGAGCAGTGAGTTATAGATTGTATGCCTAAAGTAAGTGAATTTGCCTCTTGTACTAAACCCCTAACAAGGTATTTTTTATTTCTGTAGAGATAAATTTTTCCTTCCATCCCCACCATTGTTTTTCCATTAACCAAGTTTCCATGATAAAAATCATGGTTTTATGATTTTGTGGATGCTTTGCTTTTGTTTGAGTTGTTTATAATTCATGAATTTTAGTTTATGGTTATGCAATCAACTTAAATTTTTTATAAATGCTAGAACACTAATTCACCCCCCCTCTTAGTGTTCCTCAATCCCAACAATTGGTATCAGAGCTTTGGTCATTGGAAGAAGTATAACCTCTTGAGGAAGGTCCTAATGACATATTTAAAATTTTCTCGCAGTTCTTAGAAGAAACTCCTTGTTGCACTTGATGATCTTGAGAAACCAAATGCTCATAACTTGGAATTAGAAAAGAAGCTTAAGGATGCTAAAAGTTTCATTTAGAATCTTAAGGAAGAATGAAACAAAGCCTTTAAGATAAGAGGAAAGAACTTGTTCACCAATTGAAGCATTAGGATGATTCAAAGGCCTTGAAAGAAAAATAAGATGAACACAAATTGATCCTAAAAGACAAAGATAATCTAAAGCATGAATTGGAAGTTGTGGTAATGAAGATGACTAATGATATTGAAGAAAGAAAAAATATTGAGAAAGTATTAAAGAGAAAAAGTGAAGAATGTTACAGACTGAATGGTGAAGTTGGATAGTTATAGATCAATCTTGAGGAATCCAGACACAATGAGAAGGAGCTTGAAAGTGTCAATTAAGTTCTTAGAGTAAACTTGCAGAAGCTAATGAAATCAAAGATAAATTCAAATCTAGTTTAGTGAATCTTGATGCATAGATTAAAAGTCAAAAACCTAAAGGAGAGAATCAAGGACTTGCATTTGGGAAAGGATAAAGTTTTGAATTAGGAGATCAAATCAATTCATTAGAGAATTAGACTGAAGAACCTAAGAAGACACCTATGAGGCAATCAAATTTCAATGGAAGATGTTTTTCATGTAACTAATTTGGGCATAGAGTGAAATAGTGCAAAAGAAGACCTAACGCCACATCATTTTTTGGATATTGTTTTACTTGCTACAAGTATGAACACAAATGAAATGAATGCAAATAAAAGGTGAATAATTTTTTGAACTAGAGGAACATAAATGTTAAGTTTTGGGATAGCTACAAATGTAATAGCACTCTATTTTGTATGTGTTTTCCAAATGCAACAATCTCTCTTTCATTTATATTAGGAATGAGGCTAGGAGAGACATGTCCCTTCATGGGACATGTCTATTCATTA
>MU226887.1:2494058-2556416 GCA_018584345.1 Thuja plicata | reverse complement strand
ATACCAATTGTTAGAATAGTCCCAAAAGATAACTAAGAGGGGGGGGGGTGAATCAGTTATCAATAAATTTAATTCTTTTTACTTCCTTAACTTTAGAATACAATAAATTAAATGCTTAATTAGATAACATAGTACACAAAACACATTTTGATTATGAGGAAATCAAATGGTAAAAACCCCGGTGGGGATTAGCACCCACAATGAACTATACTTGTTTATAGTAATCCATGTTAGAAGATATTTCAACCCTATTAGAAGTTGTACTTTACAATTCAATAAGTATAGTGACTTGGTTAAGGGTCTGACCCTGTTAGGAGTCTTTTATAAATAACCCTATTAGGGGTGAGGACTCATTGTCCAAAATCTCACTGCATTAATAGTGAAGGCTACAACCTTCTGTAGAACATATATGCACTATATCTGATAATGAACTGTAGATTAAACCTACTGTCTTGATCAGTTCTAGTGTATTGTAATCTTCTACTGCTTCTTCACATAGACTCTTGATGAATGAACCACATATGATATTCTTCTCTGTACATCTTCTGTCTCTTTTCATGTCATTCACACTTAGTGTATCACAAATGACTTGCTATAATTATCTTCCTCAAATTATGAGATCATGGGACCTGTAAGAAAAATATTAATAACATCCTTGTCGGCTCTACTAAGAATGCAAATAATATTAAGTCCATGCAACACAAACTGAATAGACACGATGCTTCACTAAGTCGGCCCCACCAAATTAATTCTAACTTTGCAATCTTCTTGAAACACGTTTGACACCTTTAGATAACTATCATCAACTCATAACTAATCATGAATATACACACACATATCCTAAAGATAGGTGCAACTCAAGAAACATGTTACATACATTTTCTCTAAACAGATATTCTTCCAGAACTATAACTACCAATAACAAAATTACAAAACTTGACTAAAACATCATATCTGGATCTACATGTATGAAAATAACATAATAAACATGTCTACAACACTTATCTAACCATGCAAGGCTTGATATCATCATTCTGATAAGTACATACAGAATCACTACTATGTAATATATGTTGTCATCAATGACAAACATATAATCAATAAACTGCACAGAAACAAATCTCCAACAGGTTCTTCCTATGAAATTTAAAGATAGATTTAAGGGAAGACAATAAGAAAAGTAGAAGAGAAACCCTAACACTATGATGAAAATGATTAAAAATAAATGAAATGATGTCCAAACACACTTGTAAAATGACCATCAAGAGTTAAATAATCTATTGTAACCTTGTGTAACTACTTCAAGAAAGGTGTAATCTTTGACAAGTCTAAGTAGTTGGTTTTCTTCTCATTATTCTCCAAATTTTCTTTCTCTTCCTCTACTTTTAGAAATCTCTATATAGCCAAGTCTGAATATTTATGGCACCGATAAAACTTCAACCCTTCCATTGAAAGGCCAGTGACTTTAGTTATCACATTCTCATCAATCGACGCCTTTCTTCCAAACAAAATAATGCTATTGTTAAGTGTTTTTTTTACACAAGTCAATTGCTAGGAATTCAAGATCTGATTTTGTGTCTTGAAAGAATGACGAAGTTAATCCCAAGGCTCTGTGTGGTTGTGGTACAACTACTTGATAAGATAAATGTGAATTTCTCATGAGGGGGCCTTTGCTAGTTCTTTCAAGACTTCAAGATGCAAAAAAAACTTTAACACCTTTTATATTTTATATATTTATGAATGCATGTAGTTCACTATTGATGCAAAATGTACGCTAATTCCTACAATGATTATCTACTCTATTTAGATTTAAAAGATTCAGGATTTGGGTAACAAGAATTAAGAAAAATTTATAGAAATGAGATCCTAATAGACATAAACCATTTCTTAACCTTGTGAATCAAATGATAGAAAGATGGAAACACAAAAAATATGAATCAGACCATGTCACAAATCTGTACTTGATGGATGCAATCGTTTGGAGATTTTTATTTATCAAGATGCAAGATTTTTAAAAATCTATCAAATCATGAAGCCACAAGTATGCACACACACACGAGATGGATTTATCTTATAGGGAATGGAATTATATTTCCCAATAATTTGTCATAGCAAGATCGATGAACAATAGAAAACTCCAATCTACTCAATTGCAGATCCAAACACAATAAACCCAATTGCCTCTTTGAAAGAAATGAACAAGAAATCACGAATTCATAAATTTCCCATAGAAACTAGAAAATATCACACCGTGACTGAAGCACAAATTGTCTATATTTATTGCATAAAAGATCTGACCTTCATTACATCTGATAAAATATATAGCGCTTCAACTACAAAACAAAGAAACCTGAAACTAGGGTCCATTTATACTAAAACATGGTGAACTAGAGCTAAAACTAGAGATTACTTAAGAAAAATACTCCTAGCTAATATTTAACAAGTTTTCATAGATTTTTAATCAATTTACATCTCATTTGTGCAAGCAATCAGGGCCATAACCGCTCAAGAAACAAGAAATCAAAACTGGAGCTCCACTGTTTTGAACCGGAGTCTTCATCTAAAACTCAGAGTTTTCTTTGGAATCTTCATTTGAGATTCTCTCTGCACATGAAACTGATTGATGTCCTATTGTTAACCCAAAATGAACCCAAGCCATTGATGTCCTATTGTTAACCCTTCATGCAAATTTCCCTCACGTTGGAATGGCCCAAAAATTTTAGACCCTGACCTTTGCTTTGGAATTTGGAAGGCTGAAAATGACTAAGTATAGATCCTTGAGGAACCCCAAAATATTGGACTTTCATAGGTGAAAGTGCTAGAAAACTACCCCTGGGAAAAGAGCTACATGTCAAAATCTCTATTTTGTAAAATTTGACAAACTATGGAAATTTGATGACCCTGGATTTTTCAGGTTGTAGACCTCTGAAAAATGCAATATCCAAAATATCAAACCTCTAAACCTCTAAACTTCAAACCTCCAAACCTTGAACCTCCAAACTTTTGAACCTCTAAACTCCGAATGTCCAAACCTCCAAACTTTGAACCTCTAAACTCCAAACCTCCAAACTTTGAACCTTCAAACCTCTTAACTTTGAACCTTCGAAACTCTAAACTCTGAACCTCCAAACTTCTTAACCTCTGAACTCCAAACCTTTGAACGTCCAAAATCTGAACCTCTAAACTCCAAACCTCCAAACCTCTAAAATCCAAACTTTTGAACCTCTAAACCTTCAAACCTCCAAACTCCAAACCTCCAAACCTTCAAACTCTGAACATCTAAACCTCTGAACTCTGAACCTCTGAACCTCCAAACTCCAAACTCCAAACCTCTAAACCTTTATGACTCAAAATGGCTAAGTCCAAATGACTTGGTTTCAGAGAGTCAAGGTTTCGGGGTTTAGGACATCTCTGAAACTAAATTTCAAAAATATCATGACTGAAAAATGGCTAAGTCCAAAATGACTTGATTTAGGATTTTTGGGGTTTCAGGGTTTTAGGCTTTTGGAATTTCAAGATTTCAGACATCCCCAAAATCCAAAATTTCAAAAATCTCATGACTGAAAAATGGCTAAGTCCAAAATGACTTTATTTAGGATTTTTGGGGATTTGGGTTTCAAGGTTTCAGGATTTCAAGGTTTCAGAGTTTTGAGGTTTCAAGATTTTTGGGTTTTGGGGTTTCAAACATCTCCAAAATCTAAAACTCCAAAAATCTAATTACTGAAAAATTGCTAAGTTTTCTGGCAGGATCCTAGGGTGAGCTTTATAAAATCTCTTTCCAACTTCTTGGACTTTATCAAAACTTATTAACTCCAAAAATTCAACTTCCCCTGTTGTCTCTCCCTAAACTTGGAAAGGCGTGCTTCAAATTTTTGATCTTCTTTAATGTCATCCATGATTTGCTTCATATTTTCCTTGAACTGAAAAATCTATTGCAAATCATCTTTTTTGTTCACCGTAGTCACAATTGTCATGAATTGTTGAAAAATATTCTGGGTAAAATATAATTTCTCTTTGTTCTCATCTTCATACAGCTGCAAGTGAATCCCATCGAAGAATTTCTCTAACTCATCAGTTCATAACATAACACATTGAGATTCTTAGTTCTATAATCACAAGGGATGCCTCATCAACAATCTTTATTGAAAAAAAAAGAAATAAAAAAAGAACAACTAAGTCTATACACAAGGAAATTAAAACTAACTTGAAAAAACACACAAATAGAAAAGAAGCCCAAAAAGAGGAAAAATTACCAAGAGTTGACTCAACCAACATCCAACTATCGGGAGCACATGGGACCTCAATCCGACTCACCAAAAACCTAATCAAATTGACTAAAAGGCTTAAAGACCCAAAAAGAAGGTCCCCATTAGGCCAAGTGGCCAAAATGGGGCATGTGTTGTGGAACCATAATAGTTACCACCTTTCCAGTCCCTACCAAACCACTCTATAATTTTTGGATCCTAGTCATGGAGTTGCTCCAAGTAAGCCATAAGACCAACATCCTTCAAAATGTTGCACATTTTGTGTTTAGTCTTAATATTTTCACAATCAATAGGTTCAAACCTTGTTTGATATTTTCCCATATCTTTCCCAAAGCTAAAAAATATACCTAACTCACAAACACAACTTAGTAGAAGAAAACATTGAAAGACATGGTAAGAAACACCCAGTAGATGTGTGGTGATTTATTCATATTATGACTTTGAGTTCTCTACACATGAGTTGTAACTTTGGAAATAGCACTCTACCAAGTAATGATGCCACCTTTCTTTCCAAATTTAGCCACTTTTGGCTATCGTGAAGCCACTTCCTGCTATCATGAAGCCATTTCCTACTATCGTAATCCTATCACAAAGTAACAATATGTTGATCTCCTCCTCCAACATGTCCTAACCCTGCTATGTAGATAACCACTTACTCCCAACTCCCTTATTTGCAAACGAGTCAACAACAAAATTTGCCTCACAATAGATATGGGAGATTCAACACATTTCAAATGAAGAAATTATATCTTTTGATTTTTTTATCCAATTCTCAATTATTCAAGATGGCTTATGCTTACACTTAAGGAAATTTATAATATTTTTAGAGTTTCCTTCGACCCAAATCTTCTTGGAGTATAGTTGATGAGACAATATAAGACCTTGATACCCCCCTATGGCTTTTCATAGGTGGTTAGTTTGAATATATCAAAAAAATGTTACTCTAATTTCTCTACAATCATTTTTTTATCTATACTCAAATAATGATTTGGTTTGAGGATTCTAAGATTTGTTGTATAGGGTGTAGGAAAAGAGTGGTTCTTTGTCCAAAATACAATAGTGGTTCTAAGGATCCAAAAAAAAATATTCTACAAGTGATAATTAAACTACATTGGATAAATAAAATGATCCAAGTGATGACATGTAACTGATTGAATGTTTGATAATGTTAAGTTGAAGATAATGCAAGACATTAAATTAGTTAATCTATGGTATTGCCATTGATGTCAACTTGATATCATTCGTACATTCATGTACATAATGCCAAAGACTTCAGAAAACCAAAGGAACAAAGGTTATGCTTTCAGCAATGCATAAAAGTCAAGTATTCACTAAGTGAAAAACAACATTAACGGAGTGCACACCGACAGACAAAGTAATGAAGAACAGTCACAGTGACACCCGATGAACAAAAGTATAGTGTTTCCCAAGGAAGAAAAACCATAGGATGCCTGACGAGCAAAGTTAGAAGATTTCCCGATGAGCTAAAGACAATGTTGCCCGATGAGTAAAATTCTAATGATGCCTAAAAGACAGAGATCATGAAGCTAACTGGAGTCTCACCGATGGAACTATCTGTTGTCACTGACAACTAATTGCAATGATGACCGATGGAACAGAGAGTTTAGAAAATGACAAAATATCTAGCTGGCAGAGCTAAAAATAGACTTAACTAGTTGTCTACTTTCTTTTTATTTGACCAGAGATAAGTGACTGATTTAAAGATGATTTTTACAGTTGGCAAGAAGATATCTACAAGACAAATTAGGATTTATACTTTAAATCTAATTGGCTAGATTTTTTTTCATGCTAAGAATCAAGAATCAAGAAACAATGAATATTATGTCTATATAAGAAAAAAGCTTAATTCATTTACGAATGGGGTTAAGGGGTGTGAATAAAAAGAGGATGCTAAAGAGAAACTGGTGAAGAACAACTTCATGCAGTCCTGATCAAACAAGCTGAAGGAAGAGATAAGGAATTATGCAGACACAAAGAAGAAAGTATGTAGACACAAATTAACTCATACATTGGTCAGAGAGGTAATATACTTAAATAGATCTAAAAATATGAAATTCAAAATTGCAATATGAACAGGTCATAGTGTTTCATTTTAACCATTGAAGAATCAAGTCTCTTAATCAAGAAGGACTTAGCAGTCTTCTATATATTGAGGTACATCTCAAGGATTTCCAAAAAGGTTGATTCATGAAAGTAGCATTGGACTTGCCCACTATCTATTGACAGTCTAAGAAGGAGGTTGATTCAAGGATGGTAGCAATAGATGCCCGATACTAAGTGACAACCTCTATGTATAAAATCCTCTAACAAGATTGTACTTAATAGTGTGTTTGTAACCTTTAACAGGGTTGGCTCCTAACAGGGCTCACTTTAGAAGAGTAAAAATTTAGGGTACCGGTCCTAGTGGTTTTTCCCCTAACAGGGTTTCCATGTTAAAATTCATGTGTTATGTGTGTATGATTCATTTATTTACTATCTTTCATCTTACATAGCTAACTTTGGATTGATCTATATACTCTGCTTATTTACTGAGTTTCAGTAAATAGTTATACTGCTTATCGATAATCAAGAAAGAATAAGGATTGACAGAGAAAACTGACAGACAGTTAATCTTTAGTAGTATTTCATGGCATACATCTTGTATGGACATAATAATCTGAGGTTTATTGATTGGTGGTTAAGTTTGAAGGATAAATTTTTGAGGCCATTGATTCACCCCCCTATATGTTATTACTAACAATTGGTATCAGAGCTTGTGTGCTTAGAAAGGAGGGTTTCAAGACCTAAGTCAAGATCACAAGATGAATAGATGAGATGTGCCCAAGTTGAATAAAGACAACTTTTCTTCATTGCAAAGAAGGATAAGAATCTACTTATCAGGTATTGGTAATGATGTTACTCAATTCCTAGATACTAAATATGTGTTGCGCACAGGAGTATTGACAGTAGATCAATTGAGAGAGAAGCATGAGCACAACTGCATGGTCATAGAGCTTTCTTCCTCACTCTTTGATGCTAAATTTGAAGATGTCAAAGATTGCAAAAATGAAAAGAAGATGTGGGACAAACTGAAGCTTGTACATTAAGGTGATACAAATGTTCTGAGAGCCAAGGCAGAAAGCCTTAGAGGAAAGTTTGATGATCTCAGAATGAAAGAAGGAGAAAACATCACATAGTACTACACAAGAATCAAAGAAGTAGTCAATTCTATACGAGGAGTTGGAGGTACACTTGAAGAGGAGATAGTGGTAAGTAAAATCTTAAGAACCTTACTGCCTGTATATGCTATTAGAGTTTCTTCCATTCAAGAAATGAGAGCAGTAGAAAACAATATAGTTACTCTTGATAGTTTAATTGGTAGACCGATTTCATTTGAGATGAATAACTTTGATAATAGTGTCTTATCAAACTTAGAGTCTGCATTTAAATCTTCTATTAGAATAAGCAAATCAAGTCATAGACACACATCTAGAAGAGATAGTGAAAGTGAAAGTGAAGAAGAAGATCTAGATGAAATAGAAGCACTTATGGCTAGAAGAATGCAGAGAGGCAAAGGTAAATACAAAGGAAAGATACCATTTGTATGCTTTAATTGTAAAGAGATTGGACACTTTGCTGCAAGATGTCCTAACAAAAGAAAAGATGACAGAGTTAATGACAAATCTTTTGAGAAGAAATTTGACAGAGGTGATAACAAGGATTATAGAAGTTACCGACAATTAGAAAGAAGAGATACCCAAGACTACAAGGACAAAGGTAAGAAACCTAGCTACCTAGCTGCTTGCAAAGATGAAGATACTGACATCTAACCCGATGAAGACATCGAGATGGTGTTTATGGCTATGATAGATGATTCAGATAAAGATGAAAGGTATGTAGATTCTGCACTCATATCTAAGGTTAGAAAGAATGACATCTGGATTATAGGTAGTGGCTGCACTCACCACATGATCGGTGACAAAGAAAATTTTAACACTTTTGAGTATTATAATGGTGGTACAGTAAGAATGGGTAATGGTACACCTTGTCCAGTTGAAGGTAAAGGAACTTTAATGTTGAATAAACTGATTAAATGTGAAAATGCTTATTGAGTAAAATGATTGAATTATAATGTGTTGAGTGTTTCTCAGCTGAATAATTCAAGTCACAGAGTAGCATTTGAGAATAAGAAGGCAAAGATCTTCAATGAATCATGAAGACTGATTGGTATTGGTGAACAGACTAAAGGTAACTTATTCTATCTAAATGATACTAACACCACTTGCTTAACGACTAGAAATAAAGACATATGGTTGTGACACAAAAGATTGTGTCATGTGAATTTTGACAACATGATGAAAATAAGCAGAAGGAGAAATGTAAGAGGCTTACCGACAATGTCAAAGCTCGACAACATCATGTGCAAAAATTGTCAAAAAGGTAAGATGAAAAAGTCTAGTTTCAAAAGTAAAACCCATGTACATCTAATGATATTCTAGAATTAGTCCATACTAATCTATGTGGACCAATGAGGACAAAGAGTTATTATGGAGATATATATTTTACTCTCTTTGTTGATGATTACTCTAGAATGATAAAAGTTATGTTTCTCAAAGATAAATATGAAGAATTCAAGATGTTTAAATGGTATAACGCTATGGTAGAGAAACAAAGTGGTAAGGATCTGAAATGTTTGAGATTAGATAAAGGAGGAGAGTTTATATCAGATGAATTCACTAATTTATGTAATGAGCATGGTATAAAAAGACAGGTTTCTACACCAAGGAAACCACAACAAAATGAGATTGCTGAGAGAAGGAACAGATCCATAGTTGATTGTGCTAGAGCACTGATGATAGAGAAAGGCACCACCCAAATCTTCTAGAGGGAAGATGTCAGTACTGCTGTCTCCACATTAAACAAAGTACAATTGAAGAAAGACACAAAGAAGACACCCTATGAGCTATGGTATAGTAAAACACCCAATGTAAGTTACTTTAAAATCTTTCGTAGTCAATGTTATATCTTAAAGGATGATAGAAATGGAAAGCTTGATGCCAAGAGTGATGAAGGTATCTTTCTAGGATATTCCATCAAAAGCAAGGCTTATAAATGTGTTATTAAGGCCTTTAAATAAATTGTTAAAAGTGCAAATGTAAAAATAGATGAATTTGTAGAAAAGAATGAGCTAGAAAGCACAAAAGAACCAGAGGACTACAACAAGTTTGTATATTGGGAAGAACCCAACACTCTGCTTGAGCAACAATGCTTAATTCCTACACAACAGAATGTTGTAACCGACGGTCAGGCTGAAAATACCGACGATCAGGATAATGATCAAAATAATGTGCAAGGTGATGAAGAACAGAATGAAGGAAAAAAACATGATCAAGCTGATAAACAAAGAGTTGTACCTATACTTGAAATATATGTAAGAAGGAACCATCCAGAGATCCAGATCATAGGAGATAAGAAATCTGGTACAAGAACAAGAAGTAAGTCTTTAAACTCAAGTTGTTTAATTTGTGAGTTTGAACCAAAATTTGTCAATGCTGCACTTGATAATGAAGAATGGATAAGTGCTATGAATGACGAGATTGAGAAGAATAAGACATGGTCACTTGTACCAAGACCAGATGACAAGAATGTCATTGGTACTAAATGGATATTCAGGAATAAGCTGAATGAGAATGGAGAAGTCATAAGAAACAAAGAAAGACTAGTATGCAAGGGGTATGGACAAGAGGAAGGTATTGACTATGGAGAGACCTTTGCACCCATTGCTAAGCTAGAAGGTCTAAGAATACTACTTTCTTATGCTACATTCAAAGGATTCAAGGGATACCAGATGGATGCCAAGTTAGCACTCCTAAATGGAATACTTGAAGAAGAGGTATACATTGAGAAACCAGAAGGGTTTGTAGATCTAGACAAGAGAAACATGGTATGTAGACTTCATAAAGCCTTGTATGAGTTAAAACAAGCTCCTAGAGCCTGGTATGAACGACTTCATTCCTATCTTATAAGTATTAGATTTGTAAGGACTACTGAAATAGTAATCTTTATTTGAAGGAAGATATTGATGCTAACACTTTGATTGCTAAAATATTTGTTGATGGAATCATATTTGGAGGCAATGATATGCTATGCAAATCATTTGCTAATGAGATGAGAAAAGATTTTGAGATGTCTATGTTTGGAGAGATCAGGTTCTTTCTTGGTCTAAAGATCATGCAACAATGTGAAGGTATTTTCATTACATAGTCCAAATATATTAAAGAGGTCCTGAAAATATTCAAGATGGAAGATTCCAAACCAGTTGGAACACCGCTGGCTACTGGATGTAAGTTGACAAAGGAGGACAAGATAGCAGAGGTAAATTAGACTTTGTACAGATCAATGATTGGAAAACTCATGTATGTTGTACACACTAAACAAGATATTGCTCATGCAGTAGGAATAGTTGCTAGATTTTTTGCTAACACCAGGGAATCACATATGACTGTTGTGAAAAGAATTTTAAGATATCTAAAGAATACTGAGGAATATGGCTTATGGTATAGAAGAGAAGACAAATTTGAACTTAAGGTGTTTACCAACGCTGATTGGGCTGGAAATCTTGATGACCAGAAGAGCACAAATGGAGGAGTATTCTTTATGGGTGATAGACTCATCACATAGATTAGCAAGAAGCAAGGATGCATCTATTAGTCTACTACAGAAGAAGAGTATGTTGCTACTGCTAAAAATTTCTCAAATATTGCATGGATCAAGCAGTTACTGGAAGGTATGCATATGAAGATCTTAGAACCAGTAATTATCTATTGTAATAACACCAGTACAATAAACATTTCCAAGAATCTGGTCGTGCATGCTAAGACTAAAAACATTGCTATCAAGTATAATTATTTGAGAGAACAAGTTCAAGAAAAGGAATTGACACTTGAGTATGTGAAACCCAAATAAAAATTAGTTGATATCTTCACCAAGCCACTGCCCAAGGATACATTTGAGTACTTGAGAAAAAGACTAGGGGTCAAACTCTTGTCTATCAGTCAGTAAAATGACTAAAGGCTACATCAGCCTACATATTATCAAAATATCAATAATGTTGATGCAAGAAAAGAGATGAACTTCAAAGCTACATCTATATACAAACATGTATATATCTTCACCGAGCACCAGAGCATATTACTGACGAATAAGGGAAATTCAAGGAATATATTATGGATGGAGAGAAATGAGTGTTTGACATGAATGTTAGATATTTGTAAGATATTTGTTTGGCATTGTTGTCAAAGGGAGAGAAATTATCCAGATTATCAGATCTTTCTAGAAAGGGAAAGAGATTATCCACTATCACATTACTCCAACAGGGAGAGATTATATCCTTAGGGAGAGAAATTGTATGGAAAGATTATACAAAGGGAGAGTTGCTGACAAGAGAAAAATACATTAAAAGAGAAGAACAGTCAAGGGAGATAAATTGACACAAGGAGAAAACACAACACATCAGAAGACAAAGAGATGCAAGAATCAAATCTAAGCTAAAATAGAGCTTACCAATTGTCAAACATTTATCGGTTATCAGAACAAAAAGATTGATAGTTTGATGAATCTCAACTATTGTATTTCATATTGTATTAGAAATAGTAAAGTGTGATAATATAGTATGTTTCCATCAATGCCAAAGGGAGAGATTGATAACATGTAACTGATTGAATGTTTGATAATGTTAAGTTGAAGATAATGCAAGGCATTAAATCAGTTAATGTATTGTATTTTCATTGATGTAAACTGGATAGATCTTCTGTATTGTCATGTACATAATGACAAAAACTTCAAAAAACCAAAGGAACAAAGGTTATGCTTTCAAGAAAGCATAAATGTCAAGTATTTACTACGTGATAAACAACACTGATAGACTACACACTGATGGATAGAGAAAAGAAGAATAGTCATAGTGATACCTGATGAACAGAAGTATAGTGTTGCCTGATGAAGAAAAACCATAGGGTGCCCAATGAGCAAAGTTAGAAGGTTTCCTGATGAGTAAAATTCCAATGATGCCCAACGGACGGAGATCACAAAGCTAACTGGAGACTCATTGATGGAACTATTAGTTGTCACCGACAACCAACTGAAATGGTGACCGACGGAATAGAGAGTTCAAAAAATGACAAAATATCTAGCTGGAAGAGATAAAAATAGACTTAACTGGTTGTCTACTTTGTTTTATTTGACTAGAGATAAGTGATTGATTTAAAGATGATTTGTATAGTTGGTAAGAAGATATCTATGAGACAAATCAGGAGTTATGCTTTAAAGCTATTTGGCAGGATATTTTTTCACGCCAACAATCAAGAATCAAGAATCAAGAAACAATGAATATTATGTCTATATAAGAGACAAGCTTAATTTATTTATGAATGGGATTAATGGGAGTGAATAAAAAGAGGATGCTGAAGAGAAACTAATGAAGAAAAACTTCATGCAGTCCTGATCAAACAAGTTGAAGGAAGAACTAAGGAATTCTACAGACACCGACGAACAATGAGCACAACATCACAGAGAAGAAAGTATGGAGCACAAGGATTAATTGATACATTGGTTAGAGAGGTAATGTACTTAAATAGATCTTAGAATCTGCAATTCAATGTTGTAATATGACCAAGTCGTATTGTTTCAGTTTAACCATTGAAGCATCAGGTCTCTTAACCGAGGAGGACTTAACTATCTTCTATATATTGAGGTACATCTCAAGGAGTGCCAAAAAGGTTGATTCATGAAAGTAGCATTGTACTTTCCCGATATCTATTGATAGTCTAAGAAGGAGGCTGATTCAAGGATGGTAGCAATAGATGCCCGATACTAAGTGAAAACCTCTATATATAAAATCCTCTAACAAGGTCACACTAAACAGTGTGTTTGTAACCTTTAACAGGGTTGGCTCGTAACATGGCTCACTTTAGAAGACTAAAAATTTGGGGTACCGGTCCCAGTGATTTTTCCCCTAACAGGGTTTCCATGTTAAAATTCAAGTGCTATGTGTGTATGATTCATTTCTTTACTATCTTGCATCTTACATAGCTAACTTTGGATTGATCGGTATACTCTGCTTATTTACTGAGTTTCAGTAAATAGTTATACTGCTTATCGGTAATCAAGAAAGAATACAGATTGACAGAGGAAATCGACAAACAGTTAATCTTTAGTAGTATTTCATGGCATGCATCTTGTAGGAACATAATAATCTGAGGTTTATTGATTGGTGGTTAAGTTTGAAGGATAAATTTTTGAGGCCATTGATTCACCCCCCCTCTAAGTTATTAATAACAATTGGTATCAGAGCTTGTGTGCTTAGAAAGGAAGGTTTCAAGACCTAAGTCAAGATCACAAGATGAACAGACGAGATGTGCCCAAGTTGAACAAAGATAACTTTACTTTATGGCAAAGCAGGATAAGACTCCACTTATCAGGTATTGGTAATGATGTTACTCAATTCCTAGATACTGAATATGTGTTTCTCACAGGAGTATTGACAGTAGATCAACTGAGAGAGAAGCATGAGAACAACTGCATGGTCATAGAGATTTCTTCCTTACTCTTTGATGCTGAATTTGAAGATATCAAATATTGCAAAATTGTAAAGAAGATGTGGGACAAACTGAAGCTTGTACATAGAGGTGATACAAATGTTCTGAGAGCCAAGGCAGAAAGCCTTAGAGGAAATTTTGATGATCTCAGAATGAAAGAAGGAGAAAACATCACATAGTACTATACAAGAATCAAAGAAGTAGTCAATTCTATACGAGGAGTAGGAGGTACACTTGAAGAGGAGATAGTGGTAAGTAAAATCTTAAGAACCTTACTGCCTGTATATGCTATTAGAGTTTCTTCCATTCAAGAAATGAGAGCAGTAGCAAACAATATAGTTACTCTTAATAGTTTTATTGGTAGACCGATTTCATTTGAGATTAATAACTTTGATAATAGTGTCTTATCAAACTTAGAGTCTGCATTTAAATCTTCTATTAGAATAAGCAAATCAAGTCATAGACACACATCTAGAAGATAGTGAAAGTAAAAGTGAAGAAGAAGATCTAGATGAAATAGAAGCACTTATGGCTAGAAGAATGCAGAGAGGCAAAGGTAAATACAAAGGCAAGTTACCACTTGTATGCTTTAATTGTAAAGAGATTGGACACTTTGCTACAAGATTTTCTAATAGAAGAAAATATGACAGAGTTAATGACAAAGCTTTTGAGAAGAAATATAACAGAGGTGATAACAAGGATTATAGAAGTTACCGACAATTTGAAAGAAGAGATAACTGAGACTACAAGGACAAAGGCAAGAAAGCCAGCTATCTAGCTGCTTGCAAAGATGAAGATACTGACATCGAACCCGATGAAGACATCGAGATGCTGTTTGTGGATGTGAAAGATGATTCAGATGAAGATGAAAGGTATGTAGAATCTATACTCATATCTAAGGTTAGCAAGAATGACATCTGGATTATAGATAGTGGCTACACTCACCACATGACCGGTGACAAAGAAAATTTTAACACTTTTGAGTATTATAATGGTGGTACAGTAAGAATGGGTAGTGATACACCTTGTCCAGTTGAAAGTAAAGGAACTATAATGTTGAATAACCTGATTAAATGTGAAAATGCTTATTAGGTAAAAGATTGAATTATAATCTATTGAGTGTTTCTCAGCTAAATAATTGAGGTCACAGAGTAGCAATTGAGAATAAGAAGGCAAAGATCTTCAATGAATCAGGAAGATTGATTGGTACCATTGAACAGACTAAAGGTAACAAATTCTATCTGAATGATACTAACACCACTTGCTTAATGACTAGAAATGAAGACATATGATTGTGGCACAAAAGATTATGTCATGTGAATTTTGACAACATGATGAAAATAAGCAGGAGAAATGTAAGAGGCTTATCGACGATGTCAAATCCCTACAACATCACGTGCAATAATTGTCAAAAAGGTAAGATGACAAAGTCTAGTTTCAAAAGTAAAACCCATATATCTGATGATATTCTAGAATTAGTCCATACTGATCTATGTGGACCAATGAGGACAAAGAGTTATTATGGAGATAGATATTTTATTCTCTTTGTTGATTATTACTCTAGAATGATGACAATTATGTTTCTAGAAGATAAATTTGAAGCATTCAAGATGTTTAAATGGTATAAGGCTATGGTGGAGAAACAAAGTGGTAAGGATCTAAAATATTTGAGATCAGATAGAGGAGGAGAGTTTATATCAGATGAATTCACTAATTTTTGTAATGAGCATGGTATAAAATGATAGGTTTCTACACCAAGGACAGCATAGCAAAATGGGATTGCTGAGAGAAGGAACAGATCCATAGTTGATTGTGATAGAACATTGATGATAGAGAAAGGAATCACCCAAATCTTCTAGAGGGAAGATTTTAGTACTGTTGTCTACACATTAAACAAAGTATAATTGAAGAAAGACACAAAGAAGACACCCTATGAGCTATGGTATGGTAAAACACCCAATGTAAGTTACTTCAAAATATTTTGTAGTCAATTTTATATCTTAAAGGATGATAGAAATGGAAATATTGATGTCAAGGGTGATGAAGGTATCTTTCTAGGGTATTCCACCAAAAACAATGCTTATAAATGTCTTATTAAGGCTTCTAACAAAATTGTTGAAAGTGCAAATGTAAAGATAGATGAATTTTTAGAAAAGAATGAGATGGAAAGCACAAAAGAAACAAAGGAATACAAAAATTTTGTATACTGTGAAGAACCCAACACTCTACCTGAGCAATAGTGCTTAATTCACGAACAATAGAATGTTGCAACCGACGGTCAAGCTGCAAATATTGACGGTCAGGATAATGACCAAAATAATGTGTAAGGTGATGAAGAACAAAATGAAGGACAAAATTATGATCAAGCTGATAGAAAAAGAGTTGTACCTGTACTTACAAGATATGTAAGAAGGAACCCTATAGAGATGTAGATCATAGGACATAAGAAAGCTGGTACAAGAACAAGAAGTAAGTCTTTAAACTTAAATTGTTTAATTTGTGAGTTTGAACCAAAATCTGTCATTACTGCACTTGATAATGAAGAATGTATAAGTGCTATGAATGATGAGATTGAGAAGATTAAGAAGAAAAAGACATGGTCACTTGTGCCAAGACCAGATGAAAAAAATGTCATTGGTACTAAATGGATATTCAGGAATAAGCTAAATGAGAATGGAGAAGTCATAAGAAACAAAGAAAGAATAGTATGCAGGGGGTATGCACAAGAGGAAGGTATTGAATATGGAGAGACCTTTGCATCCGTTGCTAGGATAGAAGGTGTAAGAATACTACTTTCTTATGCTGCATTCAAAGGATTCAAGGTATACCAGATGGATGTCAAGTCAACATTCCTAAATGGAATACTTGAAGAAGAGGTATACATTGAGCAACCATAAGGGTTTGTAGATCTAGACAAGAGAAACATGGTATGTAGACTTTATAAAGCCTTGTATGGATTAAAACAAGCTCCTAGAGCCTGGTATGAACGACCTCATTCCTATCTTATAAGTATTGGATTTGTAAGGACTAGTGAAAATAGTAATTTTTATTTGAAGGAAGATACTGATGCTAACACTTTGATTGCTAAAATATTTGTTGATGACATCATATTTGGAGGCAATGATATGCTATGTAAATCATTTTCTAATGAGATGTGCAAAGAGTTTGAGATGTGTATGTTTGGAGAGATCAGGTTCTTTCTTGGTCTATAGATCATGCAACAATGTGAAGGTATTTTCATTACACAGTCTAAATACATTAAAGAGGTCCTGAAAATATTCAAGATGGAAGATTCCAAACCAGTTGGAGCACTGATGGCTACTAGATGTAAGTTGACAAAGGAGGACAAGAAAACAGAGGTAAATCAGACTTTGTACAGATCAATGATTGGAAAACTCATGTATGTTGTACACACTAGACAAGATATTGCACATGCAGTAGGAATAGTTGCTAGATCTTTTGCTAACCCCAGGGAATCACATATTACTATTGAAAAAAAATTTTTAAGATATCTGAAGAATAATGAGGAAGATGGCTTATGGTATAAAAGAGAAGACAAATTTGAACTTAATGTGTTTACCGGTGTTGATTGGGCTGGAAATCTTGATGACTGGAAGAGAACAACTGGAGGAGAATTCTTTATGGGTGACAAACTTGTCACATGGATTAGCAAGACTCAAGGATGCATCTCTCAGTCTAGTGCAGAAGCAGAGTATGTTGTTGCTGCTGCAAATTTCTCAAATATTGCATGAATCAAACATTTACTAGAAGGTATGCATATGAAGATCTTAGAACTAGTAATTATGTATTGTGATAACACCAATACAATAAAAATTTCCAAGAATCTTGTCATGCATGCTAAGACTAAACACATTTCTATCAAGTATCATTATTTGAGAGAACAAGTTCAATAAAAGGAAGAGACACTTGAGTATGTGCAATCCAAAGAACAATTAGCTGATATTTTCACCAAGCCACTGCCCAAGGATACATTTGAGTACTTGAAAAAAATACTAGGGGTCAAACCCTTGTCTACCAGTCACTAAAATGATTAAAGGCTGCATCAGGCTACATATTATCAAAATATAAATAATGTTGATGCAAGCAAAGAGATGAACTTCAAAGCTACATCTATATACATACAAGTATATATCTTCACCGAGAACTAGAGCATATTGTTGATGGATAAGGGAAATTCAAGGAATATATTATGGATGGAGAGAAATGAGTGTTTGACATGAATGTCAGATATTTGTAATATATTTATTTGGCATTGTTGTCAAAGTGAGAGAAATAATCCATATTATTAGATCTTTCTAGAAAGGGAAAGAGATTATCCACAATCACATTACTCCAACAGGGAGAGATTATATCCTTAGGGAGAGAGATTGTATGGAAAGATTATACAAAGGGAGAGTCACTGACAAGAGAAAAAGATATCAAAAGAGAAGAACAGTCAAGGGATCTAGAAATTGACACAAGGAGAGAACAAAACACATTAGGAGACAAAGAGCTACAAGAATAAAATCTAAGCTAAAACAGAGCTTACCGATGGTCAGATATTTATCAGTTATCAAAACAAAAATATTCGTAGTTTGATGAATCTCAACTATTATATTTCATATTGTATTAGAAATAGTATAGTGTGATAATATAATATGTTTCCATCAATGCCAAAGGGAGAAATTGATGGCATGTAACTGATTGAATGTTTGATAATGTTAAGTTGAAGATAATGCAAGGCATTAAATCAGTTAATATATTGTATTGTCATTGATGTCAACTTGATATCATCTGTACAGTCATGTACATAATGCCAAAGACTTCAGAAAACCAAAGGAACAAAGGTTATGCTTTCAACAATGCATAAAACTTAAGTATTCACTAAGTGACAAACAACACTAACAGAGTGCATACCGACAGACAGAGGAAAGAAGAACAGTCATAGTGATACCCAACAAATAGAAGTATAGTGTTGATAGATAAAGTAAAACCACAGGATGCCCGACGAGCAAAGTCAGAAGGTTGCCCAATGAGCTAAAGATAGTGTTGCCCGACGAGTAAAATTATAATGATGCCTGACAGACGAAGATCACGAAGCTAACTGGAGTCTCACCGATGGAACTGTCAGTTGTCACCAACAACTAACCGCAATGGTGACCGACGAAATAGACATTTCAGAAAATGACAAAATATCTAGTTGGTAGAGCTAAAAATAGACTTAACTGGTTGTATACTTTGTTTTATTCGACTAGAGATAAGTGATTAATTTAAAGATGATTTGTACAGTTGGCAAGAAGATATCTACAAGACAAATCGGGAGTTATGCTTTAGATCTAATTGGCTGGATTATTTTTTACACTAAGAATCAAGAATCAAGAAACAATGAATATTATGTCTATATAAGAGACAAGCTTAATTCATTTACGAATAGGATTAAGGGGAGTGAATAAAAAGAGGATTCTGAAGAGAAACTGATGAAGAAAAACTTCATGCAGTCCTGATCAAACAAGCTGAAGAAAGAGCTAAGGAATTCTGCAGACACCGACGAACAGTGAGCACAAAATCACAGAGAAGAAAGTATGGAGCACAAGGATTAATTGATACATTGGTCAGAGAGGTAATGTACTTAAATGGATCTAAAAATCTGCAATTCAAAGTTGCAATATGAATAGGTCATAGTGTTTCAGTTTAACCATTGAAGCATCAAGTCTCTTAACTGAGCAGGACTTAACAGTCTTCTATATATTGAGGTCATTTCAAGGAGTGCCAAAAAGGTTGATTCATGAAAGTAGTATTGGACTTGCCCGATACTTATTGGCAGTCTAAGAAGGAGGCTGATTCAAGGATGGTAGCAATAGATGCCCGATACTAAGTGACAACCTCTATGTATAAAATCCTTTAAGAAGATCACACTTAACAATGTGTTTGTAACATTTAACAGGGTTGGCTCCTAACAGGGCTCACTTCAGAAGAGTGAAAATTTGGGGTACCGGTCCCAATGGTTTTTCCCCTAACAGGGTTTCCACGTTAAAATTCATGTGTTATGTGTGTATGATTCATTTTTTTACTATCTTGCATCTTACACAACAAACACTGGATTGATCGGTATACTCTGCTTATTTACTGAGTTTCGGTAAATAGTTATACTGCTTATTAGTAATCAAGAAAGAATAAGGATTGATAGAGAAAACCGACAGACAGTTAATCTTTAGTAGTATTTCATGGCATGCATCTTGTAGGGACATAATAATTTGAGGTTTATTGATTGGTGGTTAAGTTTGAAGGATAAATTTTTGAGGCCACTGATTCACCCCCCCTCTCAGTTATTACTAACACCAAGATGGTAAATTCCTAATAAAATAAAATAAATCTTTTGAAAATATTTTTTTAATATATTTTAATTACTATATTAAATAGAGAATCCTAAGAATTTGTGAGTAACTATTATTCAAATACAATTAATTGAATCAAATACTGTAAGAAATAATGAATTAATTCTTATTTATATATTTTTCTTATTCAATTAAAAAGATAACTATTTTTCTTTAATAACATATATTATATTGAATTTATGAAATTTGAGGTTTTCACAATAAACTTTAGAACTTTCTAAAGTCACCAAAAACAATACTATTACTTTCTTTATTCTTTTATAAAAAAATAAATGTAATAAATGTAAGTTATATAACTATTAGATAAACTTTATATTATGAAACTTAACTGTTATAAAATATATATTATATATTTGTTATAAATTACATCATATTTATTTCCATGTACAATTAATGACATTATTAAATATTATACTTTACATTCAATGTAATATTTTTTCCATGCACAAAAGAATAGAAGTATAGTTTTGGGAAACTTCAAACCGTTCAATGGGAAACTATAAGATACGATACTTTATTTATCACTACAAAAATAAAAGTGTTACAAATTGATATGTTAAGAAAGTTGCTATTGTAGGCTCTAAAATTATTATAAAGAAAAATAGTAAGTGGGGCTATCTTGGATCCAATTCTACTATGATTATCTTGGATTCAATTCTGTTATTGATGGGGGACTAAATAAGAGGTAGATGATGTAGAGGAAGTTGTTTGTGTAGTTATTGATATTGGTGGAGATCTCTCTGACAGGATGTTGTTTTGTTTAACTTTTTCATAAGCAGGGATTGTGGGATCTAGTAAATTATCTCTTGAAGGGTTTGAAATCATTGTATATACTGTAGTCATTCGTGGACGAAGAGAGGCATCTGCCTGTGTACATAAAAGACCCACATAAATGCATCGCGAAGCTTGTTCAATAGTGAAGGGTTTGAAATCATTGTATATACTGTAGTCATTCGTGGACGAAGAGAGGCATCTGCCTGTGTACATAAAAGACCCACATAAATGCATCGCGAAGCTTGTTCAATAGAGAAACTTTCTATTATTTCTCTATCAATTACATCAACAATATTTCCTTCATTATAATATCTCCATACCTGTATAAAGGTGATACAAACATATATTTGTAAGATATATAGCTATTCATAAATATTATTTGGCTCAAATGGTGAATGCAAAATTTGATCGATAAAACAAAATAACTAATTACTATATTTTAAGGTGGATAGTTGTATAAAACTGGCATTAACTATCGTACAATTAAAATAAATAATGTTTAAGTAAAAAAGATAAATAAATTTAAAGAACAAACCATATTAACATATCCTATTTTTATCTTACCAATTCTATTAGGCTCTGAAATTCAGGAAATAATCTATTATCAGTATTCTTTCTTCCACATATAATTTCTAAAATGACAACGTCCAAGCTATACACATCAGCTTTAGCAGATAATTGACCTACCATAACATATTCTGGTGCCATATAACTACTGCAAAATGATTAAAAACATATATACACAATTAAATAAAAAACAAAAATACTAAAGATAAACAAATCAATCTAAAATTATATTTATTATTAATTTCTTAAAAACTGTTTAAAACTGGCACAAAATAAAGTAGAATCATCTTGAGATAGAATAAAAAATCTAATACAAATCAAACATTAAAAATATAAAAGATCTAAACGAGCAGTTAACAATTCGCCTAGCAAGTTACAGTATTTTTGAAGTATAAAAACATTATAAATCTATATGATTTATAGGTAAATTTATGTGATGCCACTGTTATATTCTTACTATGTTCCTGCAACTCTTGTCTCAACATGACTCTCATCTTGACGAATCAGTCTTGCTAAGCCAAAATCTGATATTTTTGGCTCCATTTTCTCATCAAGCAAAATATTGCTTGCTTTGATATCCCGATGGATGATTCGTAAGTGAGAATCCTCATGCAGATATAGAAGCCCACGAGCTATTCCACATATGATGTTCAAACGGTTTGGCCAATCCAGCTCTTTTCTTCGCTCTGGATCTGTATAGCATCCATCTGAATTATTATTTTATGACTCTCACTTACTTGACCTTGGGAAGATAAAAAAACACTGTATCACTCACACTATTATATTTATTATATTAGATGAGATAAACTCACCAAACAGTATCTTATCAAGACTTTTATTAGCCAATAACTCGTAAACAAGCAACACTTCTAATTTCTCTGTGCAACATCCAAGTAACTTCACAAGATTTCTATGCTGAATTTTGGCCAGCAATTTGACCTCATTCAGAAACTCCTTTTTCCCTTGCAAAGATTGTAATGAAAGCTTCTTTACTGCTATTTGCTTTCCATCTACCATTGTTCCCTGACACAAAATCAAATACATAAACCTTAAACTTCAATTGCAGTATATATAATAGAGATCAAAATTTTAAATGGAGTAAAATTCTACTCCAAACTTGTTATATTGGGTTTATTTCACCAGACAAGATTATAATTACCGAACTGTGTTCAATAACATTTGAGCAAATATATTCTAATAAAATGTGAAAATCCTGAACTGTGGACAGATCTGTGATCAAAATTAAAATGCCTGCTTTGTTTGGCTTGGGGACTTATTCTCTACCTTTCATTATTTTATGAATAGTCTGTAGATTATTTTGAAATTATATATATATATATATATATAGAAACATGAGTGAAGAATTAATTAGTAACCTGGTTCGATGCAATAGCATGTTAGTTAGGGTTATGTTACCTTATATACAGAGCCAAACCCCCCTTCTCCAAGCTTGTTATCTTCGTGGAAATCTCTAGTTGCAGCCTTTATATTTTCCAAGTTGAACATCATTCCATGTTCCTCGCTGATCGCTGAGAACACCTCTGTATCTGGAATCTCTGCTAAATGCATGGCAAAAATATTATTTTTTTTTATTTTTTTCCTTTCAACTAAAAGATTTATATTCTGACCACAAAGTGAAAGAGAAGAATTTTCGCCATTTTGTTCTAATACGCTGGATAGCCAGGAATTTCGTTGATATTTGAAAGAAGGATTCGATTAAAACTTCACCTTTCCTTAATGCCGTAGATTTGAATTTTCTTCTGATTGCGAACATGCATATCAATAACACCACCAAGAACCCGCCAAGAATACCCAAAATCAAATCTTTTTTGTTTGAAAACTTTCTGCATAGGAGATCAATTCAAGTGTTCAGTCATTTAAAACCCTAAATAAAACCCTATTCTGGTTATTTGAAGCGCATAAAGACAGAATTATTAGATGTTTCTTAGCGTATTACTTGATTTTAGGTGTAATGGTGGAGAGAGCGATGGGAGGGGAGACTGTGACGGCGCAGAGACAGCATTGAAGAAGCTGCGAGTTTCGTAACGAGCAATGCAACTTCCCAAGGCGGCCTCCCCTCCGAGATGAAATCCCCTGCCCGTCGCATTTAACACATTAACAATTGCTGTCCTTAAGCATGTGTCGCAGTCTACAAGAGAAGTTAAATCACTCCAACACTGAACCAGACTGTATATCGGAGGAAATGTTGAGGACGCGGGATTTGTCGATCCGGCAGAATAGCGACGAGGAGATCGAAGGGCTTCACCTGACAACTCTGTGAAGAGACCCCTAACTGCCATACTAAACTCATCAGGCTCAACTGTGATTTCTGCTCCATTGTAAGCAGTCGTTGTGTTAGTATCAGGTATTCCGATGAAGGAATAGTTGTCGTAGCGTATGAAGCACTTGGGCAGCCAAACCATAGCGCCTATGGCACCTCCGCAGTCCTGGCGAACCCTCGTCCTTGCCAACACAGAACAGTTGAAGCATTCCTCCTCTGTTGTGTCTCCCTAGCATTGGAGAAGACCATACACTCTGTCTGGAGTTCTGCCAGACACAGAGGTGTTGAAACCTTTTGACGATGATGATGTGTTGCTGACAAGATTATTAAGAACTATGTTCAAATTACTCTCAAATTTAGCGCTGGTAAAGTTCTCAGTGCTGCATGTAAACAAATGAAGAGCATCAAACGTTAACGCTGCGTTGGGAGTATAGAATAAAAAGAGCAGAACACAGACCAAATGGGGATATTTTGCATAATAGGTGATCTGCATATTGTCCTCCTGTTTAGAGTTCTCTCAAAACCAAGCCCTTTAAAGTAATGTAAATAGGGCTTGGAAAGTAGGGCTTACTATTGTTTTGTTGGAGGGAATCACAGTTAGGTTCACTAAGGCTACAATAGAATTAATTTTGGTATAATCTATTTCATTCAGATAAGTAGGTAGTTCAACTCTGACCATCTTGAAAAGAATGTATAATCTTTCAGAAAGCTAAAAGTTTTCAAATATAAAAAAGAAGTTTATCGTAAACAGCACAGATATAAAATGTTAAATTGAATGTAATAAAAAGCTACATCTATATAATTTTCTTCAACCTTAGTTTCTGTAATTAGTTTATTTTATAAAAATCAAGTGAAGTCATTTGTCATTCAGTCAGATTGCATGGGTCGTTCGTTTTATTGTACTTGCCGTAGGCAATATACTATTGTATTCGGTTGTGCATCAATAGTGAATTAGTTTTACATGAACCAATCATAAATCATTATTTTTTTCGGAGGCTTCCAAATATGTTTTTTTTCCCATAATTTTTAACATAGTTTTGTAATATATAATTTATACATCATTTAATTTATTTTAAAATTGGTCTTTTAATTTAAATATAGTATATTTATGAAATACTATATTTTATATTTTATAATGTAAACATGTTATTTTCATTTAAAAATTTAATTATTTTTAATATATAACTATTATATATTCTAAAGAATTTACTATATTATATTTTTAATATATATATGCTATAAATAATTATTACAATTATCTAATTTATAATATATATTATTTTTATAATATATAATATAAAAGTACTATATCATATATGTTATATTATATAATTTTAGTATTTCACTAACTCTTTATTTATTATTTAAATTCCATCTTATATTTATAATTTATAACTATATTTTAAATTTTTACAATTATAACTATACAAATAAATTTATAATATATACAAACATAATTTATTAAATATTATTTTTCACATTTTATACAAAGTTTCTTATTTGATTTTTAATCTATAATAATTTTACTTTTATTAAATAACTATTAATTAATATATATATAATATTTATAATAAATGTAATTTTTCACACTTTATACAAAGTTTCTTATTTAATTTTTAATCTATAATAATTTTACTTTTATTAAATAACTATTAATTTATATATATATATATATATATATATATATATATATATATATATATAATAAAATTAAAATTAAATTTACATAAATAATTATAATTAAATACGGCAAGTGTAGGCCACTACGTGGCACTTGTTTGACTTGTTTTATATTAAAATGAAGTCAAGTCATTTGTCAATACATGAGAGTACACATGAGTTTGTTTTCTTAAAGTGGGTTTGGTGGGACAAAATGTGTTTTTTCATTAGATTAAACACTATTCATAGATAGTTGAGTTTTTAGTTGAGTTTTCACCTTGTAGATTTGAAATGTCATAGAGAATCGATTTGGCACCAATCATTTTGAGACAATTTGTAGTGAGTAGCTCAATTCCCACTATCATCACACATGGGTTTACAACTATTTTAGTCAGGGCACGGTGTGATAGATGACCACACAATAGGGATTTCAAATTTATGTAGTAGTTTGTCTCTGGCTCAAACAACTTGAGACTCTAATCTAGCATATCACTTTTCTAATAATTAATTAATTATTCTTAATTTTTAGTATTGGAACGACGCTCTAGCAACCGTGACTGTTGCTTCGTTCTTACCCTCGTTATTAGTTTTCATACCTATTCAGGTAGCCAGGGAGGGAGGTGCACTCGACGGGGGACAAGAGCCTATCGTAGTAGCCCCAAGACCAAACGTCACCTTAGAGTTAGCTGCATCGAGCAACTTTTGAGATTCAACTAATTTTGCATCTAATTGCTTCTTTAGGGGAGCTAGAATAGGGCCCAAGGCATCAGAAGGCGTGTCAACCTTTTTCTTCCCTTGGGCTTCAGATTTTCCTATTTCCTGGGATCCCAAACTTGATGCTTCAAAAAACTAATTGTCCAATCAGACACTTTTCGGGTAGACCCTCGTGAAATGTATGTGGTTGCTCTTAATTAAAAACTTTGACACAACCTCCATGGTCAAAACTTTTGGTACATCCCAATCTACTAGAGGGAGGTCCATCTTGTCAATGATCATTTCTTTAAACTCTGGGGCTTCTAACAACCCGCTATCAGAGAAAGTCCATGGGAAGGTCTAGAGCTCAAGGCGATCCATCATTCCTTTTGACAACCTCAAGTAATGTCGATTCTGAACTTCAAATCATCTTGGTAATCTGCCCAAAAATCTTCTATATGCATTGCATGTGGTTTAGATCCCTAGGGCATCACTTGCACCAGTCAACCACATGGGTCATCATTTTGGCACACTAGTGAGAATTTAGCAAATCATAGGTTGCTTAGCTCATTTTCTGCTTTTCAAGCCGTGCCGAGGGAGTAGGTGTATCTACCGCATGTAAATAGAAAGGGGACGAATGTGAGCTTCTTGGAGGCTATTAGGGTGTGCACCTCCCACATCTATCTACAAAATTCCAATAGAATAATTTTTCTCCACAATGCTTGGGTAAAAGAAATGGGTTCCCAAAAAACCCAGTCATCCGTATGTATGTATGATGTTTGAACTGGATGAAATAGCATCCGCATGGGCTTACCATGGCCATGGTTTCCCAAGAAATTATGAATCCAGCATCTCTAGTAAGCACCTTGATCCCGTGAAAAATAAAGGCATCATTTACTCTACAGAAGTGGGGGAAGCTCTCCTCCCATTGTATCTGATGAAAATGATCCCATGGGGTGGCTTGTGTGCTCTTGGTTCAGAGGATGCCGACTATGGTCAGCCCCCAGATTCTTGTGTTCTTTCAAGCTAGGGACCACAAGACGTAGGATATCATGTAGAACTTGGTCTCCTCCTCAATTTTTCTTATATGGGCATCCACATGATTGACAATTATAGAGGCCCAATCGAAATGTGACTTGTTGGTGGTCATGCAATATAGGAAATAATACATCTAGGGGGAAAACTCCTGGGAACGGGGTTCCCTAAAAATCCTGCACAAAAATATTATCCCCATCGAAATGGGCTCCTTGAAGTCAGAGTGAGGGATATCTAGCCTCATTTTCTTATAATCCCAACATGGGATTTTTAGCCATTCTATGTTGAGGTGGTGTTGGGCCAAATTCCTGGCTTCATTGAACTGGTCCATCGAAGTCGCTCGGGTGAGGACTATAGCATATGAAAAGAATGGGGTGCTATACAATGGCAGAGGTGGTATGGTCTAGGGAGATGATGGGCATTGCGTACAGAGGGGATGGATGAAGCGAACACAACAACTCTAGTGGCTAGATTGTAGTGTTTATCCAAGAGCAATATTAGCTCCAACGCTTGTACTGAGTATGGAAAACTAGCCACTTCAATGATTCTAGATGCTTCTAAATTCATTGCGATAGAGTCATTGGCTCATGCCTATTGGTGGATTGCCTAGATGAGGCCTCTCAACTTGGCCCAGGTTCTGACATCTATATCTATGACCTCTTTCAAAGTGGACTCAATTCATGATCCCAAAATTACCCCACCTTTCTTGTATTTTAGAGTCAATGGGAGCTTCTCCAATACCTTTTCTTCCTTATACTTCTTGGAGGTACCTGCTGAGACGCTTGGGAGTTCTGGACTCCTAGGAGGTTATCCGGCTGAAGCCATTTCTTTCTTTCTTTTACCTTTACCTACAAACCAGACAACTATCAATATATAAACATTATAAATAAGGATTTCAAGACTTTGGGTGAGAATCTTAGTTGCAATCCTGAAATACAAAATGTTAGTTACCTTCCAAAATACCCGAGAATTATCCCTGATAGTAAGAGAAAAACATGTAAAAATACCCTACACATGTGAAAGAATGGAAATGATGACTCAAATGGTGAAAGTGGTGGATGTGCCTAGGGTTGCCAAGACACCCAGAGTTTGATAAAAAAGAAGGCAAATGTCAGCAATGGGACAGATCACCTTGCCACCATACTTTGACATGCATACACCCACTAGGCTGACTAATGACGAATAATTAACAAATGTTTTTGCATGAATGGTATGAATGCCACTCGGGATGGATTTTAAATGTTTGCACGTGGGAATTAACCCTGCCATTAAGATAGAAATGATGAAGGAGAGAGAAAATTATGAAACAAACCACCAAGTTGGTGAGTTTGGTGTTGCAACTGACCTGGTTCTTGGATTCTGATAGAGAAATTGTGTGTGCTAGGACGAGACAGGGCTAGCGAGTTATTGAGTGAGCATTGCCACATGACCTCACAAATAATTCTCTTACAAGGCCACCCATATAGGTTTTCCTCCATGAGACCTGTACTACAAGCAACCTTCGAAACCGCATGGCCTCCGTAATACAACATAACATAATTTAAATAGCCCAACAATGTACATGGATTTTACCTAACTATCAACACACGGTATACAAAATTTATAGAATTTACAACGCTCTACTAAATGACCAATTTATAGGACTATACATAGCTTGGACGAGCCCATATCTAAAACACTTGCCAAATTACAAACCAGGACATCGAACCAACTATCTACAACTCATGCACACTAAAATACAGACAACCCTCCTTCGAGAAAGACTATTCATGAAGGAAAAGGGGATGAACAACCAGGCCCAAGAAAAATAATGTGCTTAACAGAAGGCATGGTTAGAATGACACAAACATAAAAAAAAAAAAGAAAAATGAACCCAAATGGGAAAAATGAAACACAAACAAGACAAAAAAAACAAAGGCTACAAACCAAAAAAGAACAAAGAAACAACATAGAAAAATATGGAAACCAAACAGGGCCTACTTGAAAGCTCATAATGCTGGAAAGGAAGGTTTTATGTCATTTCACTCTGTCACCAAATCTTTTTAGAGGCCTCAAACACACCTCCTATGCTTTTCTAGCTTAAGGGGATTAGCTAAAAAAATACTCTATTTCACCTCTTAGACAATTCACTAGGAGGTAATTTTCTCATTGTAAATGTAAAATGTCAGAGTGAACAACCTTAAATAATGCCTAAAAGGAGCACATTAATTACTAATTACCATTCTACGCAATAGGCCAACCATCAAAGTTCAAACTTTGAGACATCTAGCGGTCATTCCTTTCAAAGATGATGGGGGTAGCACGACGAGATCCTAGGGTCTAGAAGTCATTGGAAACTGAAGGGACAACTCTCTAGGATTTGGATCCCAAAAAATATCAAAAAGACATACAAAAGACAAGGTAAAGGCAATGACCCAAAAAAAAAAGAATGGGGACCGAATATTTTTATATCAAAATATAGGGTTGGTATTTAAGGCATAAAAAATGGTGACTCACTGGGATAAATGCCTCATGCATTTGAGAAGTCAAGAAGCCATACTAAGAACAATCAGGGTTTTATCATCATCAAAGGTGTTCCTATTAGCGTGACTTGGGAGGACTTAGAAAATCTAATTCACCATTATCCAGATGTTTATATCTACCAAATTGTAAGGCGTGAGATTTAAGAAAGAGAGGGGAGTCTAGTCTGCAACTTTTATGAGAAAAAAAGAAGTCACACTAACTCAACAAAGCTAGTGCCAAAATAAATTGTATAATCTTCAGGTTCTGGGGCTTTCATCTTCTCACGATTTTCCTTTTTTTTTTTTTAATATGGTGAAGGCGGTACTTCTTTCACCAGAGTCCTCAAGCTTAGCTTGTTACCGCAATGGTACCCATGTCACCTTTCCATCCATTTGGCTTTCTAAGTGAGTGGGAAATTAACGACCCAAGATGTGCCTTTTTCTTATTTTATTTTCTGGGCACCATTTGTAGAGAGTGTAATTGATCTATCCTCAATTAATTATCCTCATGTCCCTTAATTTCTCAAAATCAGCTATTTTTCTTTCACGGGTGATGAATATAAACGATGCCTAGATTTGATGAATATCATCTATCACCTTTGGTCATACATCTATGGTTTTTCCTAGACGAGGAAAAGACCAACCGTTGTCTACGTGATGGGTTCCAGACCACTAAAATGCATGAGGCAAACATCTCAACGTACCAAATTATTATGTGAAGCATTCCCTCCTAATAGAGGGAAATATTCTAGGGTCCGAGATGAAAATGATGCAAAAGAAAAGAAATCCAAAACCAAGAATTTACAAGTACAAGAGGCCTGAGACTACTTACAAGGAAGGCACACTGACCAGGAGTGCCAAAAACTATTTACAAGCTACCTATACAGATGATACATCCCTTAGAAGGGAGAAAATCTATCCTTGCCTCACTCAAAGTAATGCTTGAGTAATTGTCCATTGACAAGCAATGAGACAACCTCTCTTGTCAAAGAATTGAGGTGGTAGGTGTTAGCCCCATAGATTCTGGATATGTGGTATGGCCCAAGTTAGAGCCTTTGGAATTTAGTATGTTTGACAGAATGGGCTCCTTGAAGTCAGAGCGAGGGATATCTAGCCTCATTTTATTATAATATCGGTGTATTCTTTTTAACCATTCTTTGTTGAGGTGATGCTAGCCCAAATTCCCAGCTTCATTGAACTGGTCCACCAAAGTTGTTGGGGTGAGGACTACAAAATCTTAAAAGAATGGGATGCGCCATCCAATAGAAGTGGTGGCATGGTCTAGGGAGATGATGGGCATCATGTAGTCGAGGGGGCTGGATGAAGCCACCACACTAGCTCCAGTGGTTAGATTGTAGTGTTTGGCCAAGAGCAATTTTAGCTCTAACTCCTGTACTGAGTATGGAAAACCATCTGCTTGAATGATTCTGGATGTTGCTAAATTCACTGAGATAGATTCATTGGCTCTTTTTTGTTTTTGGATTGCCTAGATGAGGCCTCTCAATTCAGCCCAAGTGTTAACATCTTTATCTTTGACCTCTTTCAAAGTGGACTCAATTTGGGATCCCAGAATTATCCTACCTTTCTTGTATTTCAAAATCAATGGGAGCTTCTCCAATACCTTTTATGCCTTAAACTTCTTGGAGGTACCTACTAAGATGCTTGAGAGTTTCAGATTGCTGGGAGGTGATCTGTCTGAAGCCATTTCTTCCTTTCTTTCACCTATTCTTGCAATCTGGACAACCATTAATATATAAACATTATAAAAAAGAATTCTAGGTTCTGGGACTCTGAGTGAGGTTCTTACTTGCCATCCTAAAATAGAAAACATTATCTAGCTCTAAAAATAACTGGTAATTACCCGTGATTAAAGTAAGCCAAAAATATTTAAAACTACCCCGCGCACGCGAAAGACCGAAAATGATGACTCAAATGGTGAATGTGGTGGATGTGCCTGGGGTCACCAAGATACCTAGAGTTTGATCAAAAAGAAGGAAAACATCAATGATGCAACATGCGACCTTGTCACTGTACTTTGACACTTGTACACCCACTAGGCTAAGTAATGACAAATAACTACTAGTTGTTTTGGCACAAATGGTATGAATGCAACTTGGGATAAATTTTAAATGTTCACACATGGGAATTAACCCCACCATTAAGATGGAAATGATGAAGGAGAGAGAAAATTATGAAACAAACCACAGAGTTGGTGAGCTCGGTGTTGCAACTAACCTAGTTCTTTGATTCCAACAAAGAAGTTCTATTTTCTAAGATGTCATAGGGCTAGTGTGTTATTGAGTGAGCATGGTTGTAGGACCTCACAAATAATTCTCTTAGGAGACCACCCTTAAAGTTCTGCCTCCATGGGACCTACACTACAAGAAACCTGTGAAACTTCATGGCCAAAATGGAATTTAAACAACCCAATAATGTACATGTCTTTTACTTGACAATCAACACACGGTATGCACAATTTAAAAATTTACAGGATTCTACAAAGCTCGAACAAGCCCATATCTACAACACTTTCCAAATTATATACCAGGACAATGAACCAACTATCTAGACAACTTATGCACACTAAAATATATACAACCCTCCTTGGAGAAAGACTAGCCACAAAGTAAAAGGGGAGGAAAAACCAAGCCCAAGAAAAACAATGTGCCTAACAGAAGGCACGACTTGGATGACGCGAGCAAAAGTGAAAAAAAAAGCAAGAGGAACCCAAACAGGCAAAATGAAGCATAAACAAGACAAGAGAAACAAACAAAATGAACCAAAAACCAACAAATCAATAAAATAGAAAAATAAGGAAACCAAAGAGGGCCTACCTGAAAGCTCAGAATGCTGGAAAGGAAGGTTGAATATCATTTCACTCTTTCACCAAATCACTGTAGAGCCCTCGAAAAGACCTCCTATGCTCTTCTAGCTTAAGGAGCTTAGCTTAGGAAATACTCTATTTCACCTCTCAAAAAATTCACTTGGAGGTAATTTTTTCATATTAAATGTAAAATGTCAGAGTAAAAAACCTTAAATAATGCCTAAAAGGAGCGAATTAATTACAAATTACCATTCCGCACAATAGGTCGGCCAAAAAAGTTTGGACTCTGGGACATCTAGCGGTCACTCCTTCTAAAGAAGGCGGGGGTAACATGATAGGATCCCAAGGCCCAGAAGTTGTTGGAAACTGAAGGGACAACTCTTCAAGATTTAGATCCTAGAGAAGACCAAAAAGAAAAACAAAATACAAGGCAACGACAATGACCTCAAAAGAAAAAAAGATAAGTGGGTTCCAACATTTTTCCAACAAAATGTAGGGATGGTTATGCAGGGCATAAAACTAGATACTCATTTCTTCAATCTATCTTTGTTGAAATGTACCATCACTAAGTCTCCCACTTCAAACTGCAATTTCTTTTTCCTTTCATCCTCTTTGGATTTTAATATTTGAGTGGCTTTTGTGAGTGTCTTCTTGATTTGATCATGCACCTCTTTCATTGATTGGCTGAAGTCCTTAGAATGTCGACTTCTACTTTCCATGCTTCCTAAGTCTCTAATTTCACAAACATGTCTGGGATGAACACCATAGACCACTGCAAAAGGAATTTTACCAGTTTTTCTATTCACACTATCATTATAGGAAAACTTTTCATGCGGTAACTCTTGATCCCATACCTATCCATATTCCTTTGTTAATAACCTCAAAAGGTTACCTTAGACTCTTTTTATGACTTGTGTTTGGCCATCAGTCAGGGGATGATAAGATGATCCAAATGATATATTGGTTCATAACTTCTTCCACAATATTTTCCAAAAGTGTCCCATAAATTTGACATCCCTGTCTAAGACTATGCTAAGAGGTAGTCCATGGATTCTAACAACCTCTCTAAATAATAATTTATCTATGTAACTAGCATCATGTATAGTCTTACATGGAATAAAATGTCTCATCTTATTGAATTTGTCATCAACTACAAAGATACTATCTAATCCAGTACTTGTCCTTGGTAACCCAACAATTAATTCCAAGTTGATACATTCCCATGGCCTATTGAGAATTGGAAGTGGTTGATAGAGACCGACATTAGAAATAGTACCCTTTTCCCTTTGACAAAAAATTCATTTTTCCACATACTTCCTACTGTCTTTATGCATCCTAGGCCAGTAAAAGAATCTCTGAACTAACTCAAGGGTCTTATTGAGTCCAAAAGGTCCACTAAGATGACATTGTACTTCCCCTGTATGAGATTTTGCCTCATAGATCCCTTTGGTGCACATAACTATCCTCCTCTAAATAGTAACCCATTTTGTAATGTATAGTATACAAATGACTATAGAATTTATTCTTGAACTCCACACATACCTTATAGGCCTCTAAGAAGTCTTCATATTCTTTGTAAAGTTTCTTGAAACCTTCCACCCCTATTCTTTGCAATTTCACCTCTTCAAGAGTGAGAAGTCTTCTACTCAAAGCATCAGTCACCTTGTTCAAATGACCTTTCTTGTACTTAATAGTAAAGGTTTAGTCTTGTAGGAATTACATCCCCTTAATATGCATATTACTTATCTTGTCTTGGGAGTTGATATAACTTAAGGCCTGGGGCTTGGAATAGGGCATATAGTTCTACATCATAGGAGGAATAAATCTTCTTGGCCTCATTTAACTTTTCACTATAGAAAGCTACTGGTCTCCCCTATTGTGTTAAAACCACCCCCACTACTATACTACTAGCATCACATTCTAGGGTGAACAATCTGTCAAAAATTAGTAAGACAATGATAGGATGGGTGGCTACTTTTTGCTTCAACATTTCAAACTCCTTATTGGCTTCTTAAATCCACCTAAACTTATTCTTAAACCCACCTTTAATGGTATCTAAGGATGGGGCATATATTGCACTAAATCCCCTATTAAACTTCCTATAAAATTGGGCAATCCATTGAAAACTTCTTACCTCTGTACCACATGTAGGAGTAGGCCAGTTGAGTATAGCCTCCACTTTTCTAGGATCCATCTTCAATGTCCTCTTTGAGACCACAAACCCAAGGTATACTAGTTCTTGCTTCATGAACTCACACTTCTCTAAGTTGATAGCCAATTGCTCATCATGCAATCTCCTCAACAAAATCTCCAAAATTTTCTAGTGTTCTTTTTTGGTTTTACTGAATATAAGGATTTCATCAAGATAGAATACCACAAACATTCCTATGTAGTCTTTTAGCACTTCATTCATCAATCTCATGAATGTTCTAGGGGCATTACTAAGCCCAAATGGAATGACAATCCATTCATATAAACCTTCTGTCATTTTCAAGGGTGTCTTCCACTCATCACCCTCCTTAATTTGGATTTGATGATAACCACTCTTGAGATCCAAATTGGTAAAATAATTTTCTCCTCCAAGACACTCCATTAGGTCCTCAATCCTAGGGATTGTAAACCTATATCTAATTATGATTCTATAAATTGATCTGGAATCAATACATAACCTCCACTTACCTCCTTTTTTGATGCTAACACCACTGGCACAATGACTTATTCTCTTCTTTATTAGCCCATGATCAAGTAACTCTTGCATTTGTCTTGTTATCTCCTTATTATGTTCAGGGGTCATTTTTTAAGCTACTTTATTGGGAAATGATGCCCCTGGAATGAAGTCAATTTGATGACTCATTGTTCTTTGTGGTGGTAGGACTGCAGGTGATGCATCACTAATAATATATTTTAACTGCTCCAATAGTTGTTGTATCTCCTTGCGTAAAGGTGTTGGTTCATCTTTCTTTTCTTCCTTTGGTTTTAACATAACAACTGTAACCACCCTAATTTGGTATACTCTAACTAGAGACCCTACTTGCCCTAAATGTGATTGTACCCCTAATTATGTCAATTCAAGTATTCAATTATTGACATACTCCATCAAAATCAATTTAATTTCCTAAAATAAAAGTGATTTGATCACTAACTCACATTAATTACCTTGGCCTATTTAAATCAAATCAACCCAATTAAATCCTTGGCTAAAATAATTAACTAGAAGGAGTTAAATAAATTCTCTAATTACAACTCATCACTTGCACATGGAAAGTCAATCCATAAGCCAATGAGAGTTCACTCACATGGATCAACTCACATGGGTCACCAAAGATTCAATCTCCAACTCTCTTCACAAATCAATCTCAACCACTCATTCCTCAAATTATTCTATAAAAGGATTGAATTTTGATCTCAATTGGCCCCAATTCTTAGAATTTCAATTACACTCTTATGCTGCTCTAATTTCTAGAATTCTAAATGCACTCTTATGCTGTCCATTTTAGTTCATAATCTCACATAGCTCATTAACTAATCTTTATTTGTGCTCTAAAATGAACCTTTGCATGATAATTAGCTACATTTTCTCATTGAATCTTCCATTCTAGGATTGAATATGTCACTAATTTATGCATAATTTGAGGGAAATTATAGCTAAAATCACACTCTTCTTAAATAGGAATCAATATGTAAATTTTCATGGTTTCTTTATGATTTCCCTTCAATTTTCATAATACTAACCATTAATATAATGACATATTAAAGTATTGTGCTATAGCTTGCAAGTACAATATTCACACACACATTTCTAGTGCCCATCGTGGGGAAGAGCCTTAGATTTCTCACCATTTTGAGCCAATTATTCACCTTCTTTTATTTTCTATTTTTTGATACAGAATCGTATTTAGGAGCAAATGATTGCCTTTTGATGCAAAATATTGCATCTCAGAACAAATCTCACATCTCGAAACAAAGCTCACATCTTGGATTTCCTGTGTCGCATCGTGCAAATCTTGAATCACTTCTGGTAAAATATCACTTACCGTAAATTCCTGATCACATTTAGTGCAAAGGCTTGAATTTAGGATCATTAATCACATTTTTTAATTCTTTCATCACTTCTGGGAAATATAATCACATTTGGTTAGTCTTCTGGCATGTTTTGAAAATTTGATGACTAATCAGCTAACCGTGCATGTTTTTGGATGAAATTGATCATTTAAGTAGCCCAATGAGTTATTGCAGGACGTTGTTAAAGACTTCTTTAGCTAAGAATATGGAGTAAAAACTACTAACAAGTGGTTTTATAGGTTGCCTCGTACAATCAACCTAACTTTATTGCAATTTCTAGGAATTTAACACACTTTCTACCATTTCATAACTTGATTAGAGAAGTATGCTCTTTTCCTCCATGGAAAATTAGAACCTCAAACATAAAGTTAGGATTTTAATAGAATTTGGAGGAAATGAACTTTTAAATTTATCAAAAGTCAAATTTCTTTAAATAGGAACATAATTATTAGATTTGAATTCGATTCTTAGTCCAACTAGAGAATTATGCTCTTTTCCCAAGTTGGAAAATAAGAAACTCAATATGGGGGACTAGGTTTTGAGTTTGATAATTTGAGGGAAAGAACTTGCATGATGTGCTTCATAGGAGAAAAAAAATGGATATGAGAGTATTCTCTTCTTCTTTATGATGAATAAAAAATCTAAACTCCTAAGCCGCCAATCCTCTTTATTTCTTTCAAAACATGAGTGGGCCTGCCTGTTGAGGAAAAAATATCCCGGGAATGACCCAAGTGAGGACAAGTGAACATCAACCCTTCCATATCACTATAATAAAAATTCTTCCTTGAAGGCTAAAGCCTTAGAAGACGTAATCAGTTTTGTCCTTGGAATTTTGACTATCATTCCTTGGACATGCTTAGATGGGTGTGAAGCGGAGCCACTTGAATATTTCTTGTGAGACTACACACATTTATGTACTCATAGGGCTATACACCTTTATTTTTCCTTGTGAAATTCTATGGGGGATGGTTGTGAATGGATGCCCAAACATAAACAACATTTTGTAGTTGAAACTACCAGTTTATCTCTAAAAGGTGATAATATTTGTGCAAGGCAAATAGTAATTACCCCAAGATACTCGTCATTTCATGCCCTCACTTGTGTTTGGAGTATGATAATATGACATCATGACTGGAGCTATTGCATGATTGGTGATGGTCATATTTTGATTAGCATGTGAGTGTGTACCTCACTCTACGAGAAAAGATTTTCATTATATGCCTAGAATTTAGGGAATAGGTGTGTGTTTGGTCACTTAACGAACTTGTTTGATGTGTCAAAATTGCAATGAGAAGATAAATCCCCAAACAAACAAACATTTTGACAATCACTGACATCTATGTTGTTAAGAAAACCTATGTAAATCCTTAGACAGATTTTGGAGTTAGACAAATTTTCATGTACTTTGAGACAAAGTGGTAAAAAAAACTAGAAAAACCCATCAGAGGATCACATTTGGTCATTACTAGCTTGCATTTAGGAAATAGGCTTGCATCTAGGAAACAAGCTTGTTTTTTCTTAGTCCTAGCTCACATCTGGTCAGTCATATCTAGGATAGAGGGTACTTTCACCCGTGTCACACTCAGAAACTCTATGATTTTGGATACCCTTTTTTCTCTTAAGTGTGGTTTTGTTGCTCTTGCTGGGCCACGTGTCGTTGTTTCTTAGTTTAATTGGAAGTCTACCTTTCACGTCATTTAGGATTCTCATGATTAATCCCAAATCATGTTGTCTTTTCACTCAACAAATCTTCTTGATTCCTAACTCACTATCAGGGCATTCTAACCCCCTGATGCTAGAATCAATCACTATGAACAATCACACATACTTTTCACAACTTGGACAAACTTATCTAGACAATTTGGAAATCCTCTCGACACAATTGGAACACTTTTGACAAAGTTGAGACCCATCTTTCATGGTTAACACAAGATGTAAACAATACCTTGCTAATGATTCAGAGAGACCTCCAAGATTACTTAAATTTCAACAAGGAGAGACATCTCTAAATCCCCTCTTTGATCAAGACTCACCCGAAATGGATGCACCTCATCACAAATGGAGTGTTTCCTTTGATGAGTATAGCCAAGACCATGATGAAAGGGAAAGTCATGAAGAAAAAAATCATGGTCATCCTTTGTTTGATTCAGATAGTGATGAAGATGTATTAGAAGAAGAATATAAAAAACTCAAACAAAGTAGGAAGTTCCAAGGACTTTGGAAAAAATCATTAGAGAAGACAAAGAAAAATACATCCTTCACTTAGCTTCTATTGGAGTCAAAATTCCTAAGTAAAAACACCTATTTCCATACTCTCAAAGCAACTATATCAAATGCAAATGGAACTTGCAACACTCAAGAAAGAAAAGACTAAATCAATGAAAAAATACTCTTTGGAGCACATATGTCTGTTTTCTTTTGACAAGAGCATAAACATGGTTTCGGTCCCACCTAACATGGCACGACCCAAATATGACAAATATATGGGAGAAACAGATCCACTTGATGACCATGTTAGAGAATTTTGTTCCCTAAGCATAGAATACATGCATGAACCAACCTACTTGATGAGGCCATTTACAAGAAGTCTAGGTGGAAATGCTATGGAATGGTTCTCCAAACTAACACCAAGTGTGAAAATGTTTGAGGAGTCGATTCAAAGATTTCTCCAAAAATACTCCTACAACATACAACACAATGTTACCATGATGGATCTTTTCAACACAAAATAATGAACGAGTGAATCCTTCAAATACTTTTTTCAATGGTGGAGGAGAATCTTTACAAGATACTGAAGAGCAACACCCGAATATGAAAAAATGGAAATCTGTGTCGATAACTTAGTACCTAAAATGAAATATTCTCTAGAAATGGAAGATTCTCCTAGTTTTGACAGAATATAAAAACTATAACAACAAAGCTAAATGGTGTAACAAGAACAAGAGTGTTTCTAGTGATAGAGTGGTGGAAGCCTCCATTAAAAATGGTAAACTAGTTGTATTTAATCTCACAAATAGCCTACAAGAAAGAAAAGAAGCTAAGGTAATAACCATAATACCAAGAGAAAACACTGATACTATTGAGAGTAAACCATGGATGTCTAGACTAAAAAGAACATTCACTCCATTGGGAGAACCTCTTGAGACATCTTTGAAGCCTCTCTTCGATAAGAAAATCTTCACTATACTGTAGTCAAAACCATGGGAACTAGAAGTAAAACCAAGGTGGTGGAATGATAATTCCTATTTTCACTTCTATAAGAATAAAGGACACAAGACTAATGACTGTGCTAAGCTCAAACATGTTATACAAGATCTCATTGAGGGAGGAAAGATCAAAGTGGAAGGACATACATCTAATGAAGATCACACGACATATAATAAACCATTTCCCAAATATGAAACAGGAGAAGCCTCTAAAGGAAAGGGAAATGAATTCAATTACAAATATTCTCATAATGATAATGTGATCAATATGTTGGACATAAAAAGGGAATCAATCAATGTCATCACTATCAAAGGTGTCAAAGACAAGTCAACACATTTGAATGCGGTAACTCAAAGCCAAGCACAAATCATGATTAAAGGAGTTAATTCCTCATTGAAACATGAAACCTCATCTAAACCACCTATTGTCACAATTCCTAATCCAAAAAAATCAAGACAAGCAGTTCCCATACCATCTTCTAACTATAACTTGGTAGACCAATTGCAAAGAACCTTAGCTCAAATCTCTATATTTGAGTTATTAAAGATCTCTTTAGTGCATAGGGAAGTTCTTGAACAAGCCCTAAATTTTGTGAATATCCCAAAAGACATAGGTGTGGAACAGTTCGAGGCAATGGTCAATCACATATCAGCTCCACATTACCTCTTTCTTGTAGAAGAAGATGATAAATCTTTGAATCATTCCCATAATCAACCCCTTCACATTGAAGTTTTGATCCATAAACACCATGTAAAATGTGTATTGATAGATGGAGGAGCAAGGTTGAATATATGTACTCTTAACATGATCAAGAAATTGGGTCTTTTAGAACAAACAATTGATTCAATAAGTAAGATAACCATCAAGGTTTATGATGAAGAGGAAAGATTATCCAAAGGTCTAATTGTTTTACCAATAAGAATAGGACCAATTGAATGCAATGTGATTTTTCAAGTTCTTGATCTACAATTGACCTATAACATATTACTAGAAAGACCTTGGATACATGAAATGCAAGGAGTGCCTTCTACTTACCACCAATGCATCAAATTCCCACAGAATGGGGTGGAAGTAACATTTCCTATAGATTCAAGCTACACTTGCAACAATTTTAAAGTAGATAGTATGGTTCCTCACAATAAGGAAGTATCAAAAGAGTTCCCCACTGAAACCTCTAATGGTGATGTGAAGCTTTGGAAAGACACTAAAACTTGAAGAAACTAGCATGGGGGAATACAAACTAGACATGAAACCATCATTGGCTAGCATTCCAGTGTCTCCAAGATCTTATGGGAAACCCTCCCCCTCTTTTACACCCGCTACATCAAAAGGAAAAGACATTCATAAAACCAACTGGTATGGTTAGAGCCTCTACTTCTCAAGAGGATGAAAAAGAAGATAAAGTAGTCTTGGCTTGGCTCTATAAAGAGGAAAAGAGAGAAAATTGACCCAAGGAGGGTACGGAGATGGGTCCAAGGGAAATACCAAATACCAAACCATCTTGCAAACACAATCTGGAAACAACAACAATACAGTGAGAGAAGAAACAACATAGATCCTTTTCATCAATTGATCAAACTCAGTACATGTTGGGTTATAAGACCTTCCTAGTTTCAGTGATATATTCAATGAATTACAAATTGATCTTCATACATGTGAGGTCACAGACGCACCTTCCAGATAATTCAATACTTAATCTTATATCATTTAAAAATGATGCCTCAAACTAAGAACAAAGAAACAAATATATACTAGAGTCCACCCAAGAGTTTGACGCTCAAATCCATAAGTGACACTCAGATTTAGGTCCACATAGATCCTAATGAGAGACCCCACATTAATTAATCCATGGAAATTAAATTCAGAAGTCAGCCAACAGATCCAACTCTAAAATAAACAACTCGGGCAAAGGATGGCCGGGCAACAAAGTGGCTCGGGAAAAGAACACCTTGACCAAAAGAACATGACTCGAGCCAAGCATACCCGAGCAACAAAACACAAACCCAAGCAATAGAAAAATGAACTTGAAACAAGCATTCCCAAACAACAAAAACCTGAGCAATAGAAACCAACTCAGAATAAGCATACCTGAGTGACAGAAACCTAAGCAACAGAGTATACTTCACCGAGCAGCCTCCAAACAAGCTAAAGAACAAAAGAAAACATATTTTTGAATGAGTAGGATTTCCAATGACCTAAGATTCTCCTGCACTAGACACCTGGGGTTATAATAAATGATTCCCTAAATCATGTATCAGGTCCAACCTCAAATGAATCCAGCTTCGATTGATAATTCTAGGATGAGTCCTCAATTGGTCTATTCTTCCACTTTACCAGATACTCCATGTATTCCTTTCCTCTCCTACTTCTTCCAATTCTTTGTTTCAAAATCTTCTCAACTTCCTGTATCTATTTCTTACGATAATCACTTGGTACTACCACTTCTTCATTAGGTTCATGATATTCATACAAGTCTAAAATATTGAATATGGGTGATATATCCATGTCATCAGGTAATTCAACTTCATAAGAATTTCCACTGTCAAATCTTCTTAGTATTTTGCAAGGACCAAATTTATTCATATTCAGTTTACCATATGTTTCAATAGGAAATCTTCCTATCTTCAAATGAACCCTTACAACATCACCAAATTCAAATGTTTTATGTCTTCTTGATTTGTTTGCATTGTCCTTGTATTTCTGATTAATTTTCTCTAGCTTCTGGTTTGCATCCTCATGCAATGTCTTCATAAATTCATAAAATTCTTTTGCTTCAACAATCCTTTTCTCTTCTCCAACAATATCTCTCAAGTCTGATATACCTCTCAGTTGTGTTCCATGAACAATATCAATAGGTTTTTTTCTAGTAATTCTATTCACTAAACTGTTGTATGCAAACTTTGCTTGTGCCAAATCAAATCCCAATTACTTGGTGTGTCTCCAAATAGGCATCTCAAAAAATTACCCAAACTTTGGTTTACAACCTCTATTTGTCCCTTAGGTAGTGGATGAAATGTACAACTATATTTCAACTAAGTATCCAACTTCTTCCAAAGTGTTCTCCAAAAATAGCTTACAAACTTACTGTCTCGGTCAAAGATGATACTCCTCTGTAATCCATGCAATCTGACAATCTCCTTAAAGAAAAGATATTCTATATGTAATGCATCTGACTTTTTCCTAGATGGTATGAAATGTGTCATCTTGGAGAATATATTTGCAACAACATATATAGAATCATTACCTCTTGCTGTCCTTGGTATGCCAAGAACAAAATCCTTATTGATATCACTCCAAGGTTTCTCAAGAATAGTAATTGGTGTATACAAACCAGTATTCTATCTTAATCCTTTTGCAACTTGACAAACTCCACAATTTTTCATAAAATTATTAACATCCTTATACAATTGAGGCCAAAAGTATCTTTCTTTCAACAAACTCAATGTTTTATCAATACCAAAATGTCTAGCCAAACCACTACTATGTTTCTCCTTTATCAAATTAGTTCTAATTGAACCTCTTAGTATACACAACTGAATACCTTTGAACAACATATCTTCCTGAATGAAATAGTCTTCATACTTGATTGATTTGAATTAGGTGCTCTGCACACTCTCCACTACTCAGAAAAATAAGGATCAATTCCATACAAATGCTTCATGTCATCAAAACCAAGAACTTCAATTCTCATTTCAGTCAACAAAGACCTTCTACTCAATGCATCAGCAACTCGGTTAAAAAATCCACTCTTATGCTTTATCACAAATGTGAAACTCTACAAATAATCTACCCATTTCATATGTCTCTGATTCAACATATTCCGACTACCCAAATATTGTAAAGCCTTATGGTCGGTATACAACACAAATTCATTTGGCATCAAGTAATGTCTCCATTTCTTTATAGCTTGAAAAATAGCATAGAACTCTTGATCATAGACATAATATTTCATCTTAGCATCATTCAAATTTTCACTAAAAAAAGAAACAGGTTTACCTTCTTGAGTGAATACAGCTCCAGTTGCACTTCCACATGCATCACATTCAACTTGAAATACCTTATTGAAATCAGGTAATGCTAACACAGGTGATTCAACAACCTTCAACTTCAAAGTCTTAAAACTCTTATCAGCTCCATTTTTCCTTTTGATTTCTCTTTTGTCTCCTCTCATTGTCTCACTCATAGCATTACAAATAGAACTAAAATTTCTGATAAACTTCTTGTAAAAACTTGCCAAATCATGAAATTATCTTACCTCACTGACATTATCAAGTGTAGGCCAACTAAGTATAGCTTCAACCTTCTCAAGATCCATCTTCAAACCATCATCTAAAATCACAAAACCCAAATACACAAGTTCTTCTTTCATGAAGGAATACTTCTTCATATTTATTAGCAACTTTTCCTCTTTCAATCTCTGCAATACTTGCCTTATGCATTAAATGCTCTTCTCTAGTCTTACTGAATATCATAATATCATCCAAATATATTATCACACATTTATTCAATAATTTCATCAAAACTTCATTCATCAACCTCATAAAAGTACTTGGTGCATTAGCTAAACCAAAAGGCATAACCAACCACTCATACAAACCTTCCTTTGTCTTGAAAGTAGTCTTCCATTCATCACCTTCTCTAATTTTGATATGATGATGCCCACTCTTTAGATCAATTTTGGTAAAATATTTTGCTCCACTCAAACAATCCATTATATAATCTATTCTCGGTATAAGAAACCTATACTTCATTGTGATATTATTGATTTCTCTTGAATCAGTGCACATTATCCACTCTCCATTCTTCTTAGGTGCCAATACAGCTGGTACTGCATATGGACTCAAACTTTCTCGGATCAAGCCTTTGTTCAAAAGTTCATGAACTTGTTGGTTAAGCTCTTTATTCTCAGTTGGTGTTAACCTATGTGATGCATTTTTTGGTAAAATAGCTCCAGGAATTAGATCCATACAATGACTGATATCTTGCAATGGTGCAAAACCATTAGGTACATTATCTGAAATGATCTCCTTATACTCAGTGAGTAACTTCGTAACTTCTGCAGGAGTTTCATCTTATATATTCTTACTTGATTTGTTAGGAATCAAGGAAAAACAAATATATTTCCTTTTCAAATCCTTAAAAAACTGTTTACTTTCCATCAGACAAACTTTCACAGATGTACATATCTCACCAACAAATTCTTCAACCAAAGGTAACAAAACTTGTTTCTTGCCATCAACCCAAATAGAATATCTATTCAATCTTCCATCATGTATAACATGTCTATCATATTTCCAAGGTCTACCCAACAATATATGAAAACAATCCATAGGCATAATATCACACAACACCTTATCATAATACTTTCCAATTTTCAGATTTGGGTATGTGCAAGATCATGGTATGCCAAAAAGTGGCGATGTGAAAAAGAAGTCATGACTGGTAGACTGATTGAAAAATAGCTATAGATTTCAAATGGTATAACATTTTTTAAATTTGAAACACGTGTCACATTCTATGTTTATCCTACTACAAGAAATAGAAGAAAAAAAATTTAAATTTGATGAAGATTAGATGAAGTTAAGGTGGTCAGACACGAGATTTTTAATAGTTTGGAAAAGTTGTAGAAGAAAATTTATAATTAATTATCTACTTGGAAAAAAATTACAAAAAAATATGTGTCACATCCGGACATGAGTCTACTACTTATATCTATAATATAGTAAAAAAATATTATCATTTGATTGTGTTTAAGGTGGTCAGACATATGCCTACTTATATTTTTAATCCTCACTGATAGACTGATTGAAAAATAGCTATAACTTTCAAATGGTATAAAGTTTTTGAAATCCAAAACATGAGTCACATTCTATTCTTTGTTAGAAACACTGAGAGGAGGGGGGGGGGTGAGTCAATGTTTGTCTATTAATTAATTTTTAGCAACTTAAACATAAATCAAACACACATTCAATGAAGCGTAACATAAAAACTTATCAGAGGAAACCTTGATCAGAGGAAAACCCCAGTGGGAATTAGTACCCACAAATATTGTACTAGTATAATGATCCTGTTAAAGTTCCTTTGACCTGTTAGAAGTAGTCTTTACAATATGAGTACAATGACCTGGTTTAAGTTCTGACCCTGTTAGGAGTCTTTTACAAAACCCTATTAAAGGTATATGGCTCACTGCCTAGGCTCACTGCCCAATAGGATGAAGGCTACAACCTTCTTAAAGTTGATATACACTATATCAAAAGTGAACTACTATGATGACACTGCTATCTGATTAGTTCTGTGTATGCGCTGATACTCTTACTATCTTAAAGAGATTTATCTCATACTGACTTCATCATACTGCTCTTCTATATCTTTCTCATACATCAAAATTGACACTTGTAACATAACTTTACATTACATACTTATATGTTCATACCTGAATAGGCACGACTCAAAACAAGACTATAATCGACCCTAAAAAATAATACACAATGCTTCCAAGAAAGTCAGCTCAAGCATGTTTACAACAATACTAATTACATCATTACAAACATATAATCAAAGGTGCTTAGCCACTACATAACAAAATAATTCACGCTGATCAAAAAACTAGTCGGCTTTCATGCTCTATCTTCTTGACTGTTGGTCTACAGATCTGTTTGTAAGTTCTCCATACTATCATTTTGTACTATGCATGTCTGGACATAGTATGTACACATGTCATAGAACATATATCTGAGCACACATACTCTGATTCAATCTCTCACATGTGCCCTGTTGTGCTAATCGCTGAATATCTCTGTCTGCCCTGTTTCCATACTTAGTCATTTTATCTTCTAAGTTATCTTTGACAAAAAATTAGTATGACTTTGTTGCCACGATGATAACAAAAAATAGGTCATGCATCTTCTAGGAGTCAACTTTCCAACAATCTCCCCCTTTTTCATTTATGGCAACAAAGGAATGTGGCCAAGTTTCTCAAAATGACTTAATCACAAAATTTGTCTATCATATATACTACTCCCATATATACACATTCTCTATTACTCCCCCTTTGACATTAATGACAAAGGTGTACAAAAACTTGTGAATCTCAAGATACTTATTCCATGTAGACTTCACGGTACACAATATGAAGAGATTAGATCTCTTTCTGCCAGAATACTTTCATTGAATCAATTGTTTGAAGATGTGCGCATAGGGCATATGTCAGTTTCTCCATCTTCATCAAATCCATGCAAGGACTTTGATCATATGTCACAATGGTGGCATCAATATGTTTGATGTTCTCATTTAGAACTACTAGAGAGGGCGCAAGTCTGTTTCTCAATTGAGTTTGTTTGACTCTTATCTTGTTGATCTCCAACTTAGCCTTTTCAATTTTGTCTAACAGACCTTGATAGACATTGTTACATATGTTCATGTCCTGGGTAGATGTCTCAACTGATTTTCTGATAGTGTCCACCATGATCTCAACATCTTTTATCTTCTTGATGTGTTTAGAGGTGAACTTCACTCTGTCCATGCAGTTGGCTATAAATTTCTTTCCCTTAGCTACCAACTCTTTCAATATGGATTGCCTAATCCTTAAAGATTTTAGGTGTAAGGTAAAATTCTTTACCAATTCATTCAATCTCTCCTTTTTATATTCATCTTCTGCAATTCTAGTAGCAGAGTCTACTAGATCTGTAAAGTGAGCTTTGAAGATTTTTAGAATACTGTCGACATTTTCAATTGATTAAATCTTGGCTACTTTCTTATCTATAGGTACTAAATTATTCAGAATGTTAACTGACTCCAAGAAAAGAGGGTTCCTCATAACCTATTTTTCTTTTGCCTTTTCCATAGCTAGCTTGCTGATCTTCATTAAGTCCTCTTCTCCCCACACATCTAGACTTTCTGAATTAGGAGTTAACCTTGACAACAATGAAGTGGATGGTAAATTGGATGGAGTGAATATAGTGTTTTTACTGGTATCCATACATTCACTCTTTGTTGGTTTATCCTTGATTGGTGTCTCATTTTCTTGAATATCTTTTTCTTCATTCAAGTCTATTGGATCATTGGAGGGACCTTCATCCTGCTGTATAGATGTATCATTAGTGCACATATCTTTATTGCTTACAAATGCTTCATCAAATTTGTCCATGTCTTTTTCAGATGCTATCATGGATATCTTGATATTATCAAGCAATATAGTATCTTCTGAATCTTTTGCTATGTCAGAAGTTATGGTCACTGAGGGCACTGAAACCTATGGTCCTATCATAGGTGCTATCTGAATCACTGGTTCTATAACTTTTTTGGGAGGATATAGAGTTACCTTTGTTGTAGGTGTCATTGATGGATACATGTGTCTATCCATAAACACTTGTGCAAATTCCTTTTCAAATTCCTTTACCTATCTACTCATACTCTTTCTTCAGAATCTGTAGAGTCCTTGACTTGGTTCTGAGATGAGGCTTCACTAGATCTAATAGAATTGCCTTCTCATCATGTGAGCATATAGGGAGAATATTATCCAATGTTTCTTCTCTTATCCTCATGTCTTCCTCAATTGCATGTCTTTTCCTGATCTCTAGTATGTTCCATAACTTATTAGGTATCACTATCTTTAGTTCAAGAAATGAATTCTTAAACTTAATCATATGAGATATGATCATAGAATGTATTTCATTTTTATCAATCTCTTGATACTTGTCATAGACTTTAGCAAGTGTGTCTAGTCTCCCTTCATTTACAATCCTATTCTTCAAGACATTTAGACTAGGTCTAAATCCTACCTCAGGAGGAGCTTGAGTATTTCTTTCTTTGCTTTGTGTGTTCCTTGATGATGGGTGATTTGTGGTTGCTTGTTTTCTTCCTCTAGACTTCTTTCTTGGTATAGAAGGTGGAGATGAGTCTAGGTCAATGGTGGTAGAGGGCACAGAGGTGCTCTCTACTTTCTTCTTCTTTTGGATCTCATCAGTCTTCTCAAGTTCTTTGGATATCTTGGCTTCTCTAGCTTTGTCAAGATCTTCTTGAGTGACTACATGAACTTTTAGAATGCTAGATGTAATCTTAGATGCTTTTCTTTTGTTATCAGCACTATATAATATAGAATCAACTACATTTATCTTCTCTCTATAGGTGCCCCATCTAGGCTCATTGGGATCTTTGGGCACGGAGAAAAGAACCTGTGCATATCCTTCCAATACATGTTCCTCCACTTCATACCCAAGTGGATGAGTCCATTTAGTTCTGGGTTCAACTGCCTCCATACAAGTGCAGTCAGTCTCTACGGTGAAGCATATGGTTCCCTTATACTTTTTCAACAATCTTCTCAGGTATCGTGAACCTCTTCTGCATCTTGATCCTAAAATATTTGATGTCCATGTCCATAGAATCCTTTGCACTACTCTCTAATGTGGCTTTTAGTGAAATTTGAGACATTGTAGGTTTTCTTCTATCTAGGTAAAGATTTGCAACTTTACCAATAATATGGAAGTATAGATAGATGATTAGAGACACAAACCTGAATGTTTTGTTCTTGTCATGCTTGATAAAATGAATGTTGTCCATTTATTGACCACACAATATCTCACATAGATTGAACTAAGTGTTATCCTTCACCATTTTGATAGCTTCTAGAACTGTGGCTGCTAACACACTGTTTAATCTACTTTCATGCTGAAACTTGTAAACAAGGATCATTGTTAGAAGCTTTATGTCTTCTTCTTTGATAGGATCAACTATCATGCCATGCCTGTCACTTCTAGATAGGCACGCTTGCTCAACCTATTTCTTGACATCCTTCCCAGTAGAAAGAACTGGTCTAGTATTAGGAAGTCCATTCATGTTGTGAATTAGGTCTGCAGTAATATGGATGGGGATTTCACCAATCTAGAAAAGATCATCATGAATCCTGCTCAACAATATTTTAACCCATTCTGGTTCATAGAATTTGTGCACATTTGAATACTCAAAGAGGGTTGTATGTGAGGTGCGTGTATTCATCCTTTAATGAATAGTCTGGTTTCATCATCGAAGCCATGAGAGTGGCTATGCTATTATCTCCAATTGTTTCCTTCTTACAATAAATGTACGCGCGGATGTCTTCTATGTGAACAACACCTAATGAGGTTTTGGAGAAAGCTCCTTCCACATCATCCAGTATGGATTTGAATGGATGCTTCTTAAATAAAAATCTCTTCCTCTCTGCAATATCAAATACAACTGGAGTCACCATACTTACTTGATGATTGCCTAAATAGGGTTTCATAAAATTCTGAAACAACGCGACTACTAGGGTTCCATTCAAAACTTATTAACCGTGCTTCTTAACCACCAAATCTATTATGCTTCTGTGCTTTGATGCTCAGTGCTCCTATGCTCTCCAAATTCTGTAATCTTGAATGTAAATGTGAAGATGATCAAAGACTTACATCTTTTTATAAAAGTTATTGCATTTAATGTTTGCAACCGTACACAATTTTCATAGTGAATCTTAAACTTCATTTAGAATGCATTATAGATAATGCATGTATGCATAATTCATCCAACTATGATCATAAACATAATTTCATAGGTGCATACTCAGAGGTGAGTATACCAGCTGCGTAGGGTTCCTGAGCTAGTATAGCTCCCCCTAAGACCAAGAAGGTCTATTCAACCAGAAATAGAGGATGCGTCCACTATGGATGCATCAACTACTTTGTCAATGTCATTTTCCTTCTTTACTTCAACCCAAATTTTTCTTGAATCTTCTTTTGCTTGAATAAAATTGACTTCTCCTTCTTCTTCAAATAGTGATTTCTTAGGATCCTCTTGCTTTTGAGTTCTGGATCTACAGATCCTTGAGATGTGTCCTCCCTTTCCACATCTGTGACAAATGATAGGAGGCCTGATGTTCTTGTTCATCATGTTGCACTGCTTTGCTGTGTGTCCATTGTAGTTACATATCTTACATGTAATGTTCTACAAATTTTTTTGAGGTTGATTTCTCTATTTTTTTGATTCATTCTTCTTTGATTCTACTGTGACTGATTTCTTTGATTTGTTCTGCAATGTATAGCCCTGTGACCAAACTTATTATAGGAGAAACAGTAACCATTGAAAGGTCTTACCTCTTTGCAATCTCTTGCCAAATGACCATGTTTGTTACATGCATAAAAAGTTCTGTTAGCTTGCTTGATTTCTCTTTTAGGTGGATTTGCAATACTTTCAAATTTCTTTTCTTCTGAAGGTGCTTCATGTTCTTTCTTTCTTTCTTCTAATCAATTTTCTTCAACTTGTGTTACACTGCATCCAAGACCAGTAGTGTCGTCTCTTAGATTTTGTGCATTGAGCTGGGATTGTAGTGAATCAAAACTTGTGTGGAGTTTATCAATCTTATCATTTGCTTCTGTTAATTGAGATTCCAACTTCTTCTTTATGCTTTCCAATTCTAGGACTTTCATGTTTGCTATCAAGAGTTCATCATCTAATTGTTTGCTTTCTTTGATCTTTTCTTCAATAGAAATTTGACTGTCTATTAGCTGTTCATCCAGATTTTCAATTTTATCTTTCAGAGACATATTTTCTTCATTCATCTTTTTGACCATTTTGCCTAAATCACTTATAGAACAATCTTTCAAATCTTTTCTCAATTTCTTGATAAGCTTTTGTGAGCCATCGACTTTTAGTCTAAGTTCTTCATTTTCTTTTTCAGATCCATCAAGATCTTCAAGAGTTGCTTCAAGATTATTTTTCAAATGTTTTTCTTTTGCTGAGTCCATGATCTCCTCAAGTGGTTAATCTTTCTTTCAGAGGACTAAAGCTCTGATACCAATTGTTAGAAACACTGAGAGGGGGGGGGGGTGAATCAGTGTTTGTCTATTAATTACTTTTTAGCAACTAAAACATAAATCAAACATACATTCAATGAAGCTTAACATAAGAAATTATAACACATGATATGATTATGGGGAAACCTTGATCAGAGGAAAACCCCAGTGAGAATCATTACCCACAAATATTGTACTAGTATAATGAACCTGTTAAAGTTCCTTTTCCCTATTACAAGCAATCTTTACAATATGAGTACAATGACCTGATTAAAGGTATAACCCTATTAGGAGTATTTTACAAAACCCTATTAAAGGTATATGGTTCACTTCCTAGGATCACTTTCCAATAGGATGAAGGCTACAACCTTCTAAAAGTTGATATACACTATATCAAAAGTGAACTATTGTGATGACACTGCTGTCTGATCAGTTCCGTGTATGCACTGATCCTGTTACTTTCTTGAAGAGATTTATCTCATACTAAATTCATCATACTACTCTTCTATATCTTTCTCATACATCATAATCAACACTTGTAACTTAACTTTACATTACATACTTATATGTTCATACCCGAATAGGCGCGACTCAAAACAAGACTATAGTCGGCCCTAAAACATAATACACAATGCTTCTGAACAAGTCAGCTCAATTGTGTTTAAAAAATTACTAATTACATCATTAAAAAAATATAATCAAAGGTGCTTAGCTATTACATAACAAAATAATTCACGCTTATCAAAACACTAGTCGGCTTTCATGCTCTGTCTTCTAGACTGCTGGTCTACTGATCTTTCTGTAACTTCTCCATACTATCATTCTATACTATGCGTGTCTAGATGTAGTATACACACATGTCATAGAACATATATTTGAGCACACATACTCTGATTCAATCTCTTGCAAGTGCGCTGATGTGCTGATCGCTAAATATCTTTGTCTGCCCTGTTTCCATACTTAGTCATTTTATCTTCTAATTTATCTTTGATAGAAACTTAGTATGACTTTGTTGCCATGATGAAAAAAAAAAGTAATGCATCCTCTAGGAGTCAACTTGCCAACATTATTTTCCTACTACAATAAAAAAAATTCAATTTGATGAAGCTTAGACTAAGTTAAGGTGGTTAGACACGCAATTTTTTATATTCTGGAAAATTTGTAGTAGAAAAATCATAATTAATTGTTTACTTGAAAAAAAATTACAAAACAATATGCGTCACATCTAAACATGATTCTACTACTTATATCTAGAATATTGTAAAAAAATATTATCATTTGATTGTATTTAAGGTGGTTAGACATACACCTACTTCTTATCTTTTCCCCTAAAATTTTCATACTACTGCATTGAAATTTTCAATTTCACCATATAGAATATATATTTTTTAAAAGGGAGATTAGAAACTAAATTGAATTTTCTACAGATTCTCTTCTTACACATTTTTTATATAATATTGATAACTTCCTTAAATTTTTACGTCAACTTTCCTAACCTTGGTTTTTTGAATTTTCATTGCTACTTAAGGGCCTAGTTTGGCGTACCATGATCCTGCATATACCCATTTACAAAACATTGTTCACTCATCATTCATGTGTGCTCATCCTTGATCCATGAGATATGATAGGGCTTCAAATGGTTCATCCTCTCCAACTCCAACTTTATGACAATTTCCTCAGATGCCAGATTCTCCAAGCTTCCAGTGTCAACAATTACCTTCCAAACTTTGTCTGCAACTCTACATCTGGTCTTGAACAAAATTTTCTTGACAGGATCTTTCTTATCTTTCTTACTCCATATTATTCTTTGGATCATGATATTTCATTCCTTCTTAGCTTCATTTGGTGACTCCTCTTAAACCAAAGCATTTTTTCTACTACCAACTTTTTTGCTTGCATGTGTACACTCAAAGGATTTGTGTCCTTCCTCTCCACAATTGTAAGAAGTTACTTGGAACCCTCTTCTACTATAGCCACCTTGAGAGTAATTTCCTCTTCCTCTGTACGAACTTCCACCTTTCCATTCAGTCTTTCCTTTGTCTTGAGATGTGTCTGAAATTGACTTGTCTGGTTCAGATCTACTGTTCTCACCTTGAGATCTACCTATTCCTCTAGAGAATCTACCACCTCTACCTCTTTATCTTTGTTCATATATTTTTTTCTATTTATCCTTAGCTTTTAGGACAAACTGATATGTCTCCTCAATATTTTCCATCTTGACCAAACTGATCTCATTTTGTATGGAAATTCTTAATCCATTAATATATCTTACTATTCTTTCCACTTCATCTTCAACATGTCCAGATCTGATGTCTAATCTGTAAAATTCTTTAGTATAGTCTTTTATAGATCTTCATAAGCACTGACCCATGTTTATTTTCTTGTCATAATATGACTCCCCCTTTCTATGTGCATCAGTATAGTGTATATATATGTACATGTATACTATTTGATTACTGTATGTACATTATTTTCCCTTTCTTTTTCTCCACTATACATTATTTCCTCCTTTTAATTGAGGTGATGTACATATCAAATTCCCCCTTTCTTTTATACTGATGACAAAAATGTACAACTTAGAAAATGTCAAAAAATTGTGACAAAAATGTGTAACTTACAATGTGTCAAAAACATTAGAATGGGTAAGTTGGATATCTTCTAGTAGTTTTTCCCATTGTTCTTTCAATTGTTTGAGTGCCATATGTTGCATCTTGAGTCTTGCGTGCATATAAAAAATGCTATCTAGGATAGACATTTTAGGGGTGGTAATCAGTGTATTTGCCTATGTCATATTTTATTGCAGCAGTGTAAGTGTCCGTAAGAGCTTAACTTGTAGCTCATTGGCTTCATCTCTGTATTTCATTTCTACAAATTGAATGTCCTGTCTCTGCTTCCTAGCCTGTATTATTTTCTATTTGTGCAATTTAAGTGCTTCTACTATGTTGGCTAGACTTTGTGCACTGGACTGAAGATCAACATCTATTTTTTCTATCTTGTTAGTATACTCCTTAGTAAGTTGATCTAAGGTGCACAATTTCTTAATTAAGGTAACAACTTTAGATAAAAGTGGTTCAATTGCACTTACCAATTCAGATAGCTTGACCTTTTTGAGTGCCACCTCTTGGATTATTTTCTCTACAAGCTTGAATTCATACTTTTTTCAAGTCTCTCTTCCATAGTTTTCTCAGCATCGATATTCTGAGATGTTATTGCATCCATGAGTGTTACCAGTTGATCAATTATTGGAAATTTCTGATCAATGTCTATGTCTGGTACAATTTGTTGAAGTATATCTCTTGCTACTTCAAGTACCTTGGCCTCTTTTTCCACTTGTTTCATCTTGTCTTGAGTGGCTTTCCTCTCACATAGCTTTGCATATTTTTCTAATGCTGTAGGATCCAATGTTCTTGGATCACAAACTGGAATCTCAATTATTTCATCCAGAGTTACTGGATTTTTGTTCTTTCCCTTCTTCTTCTTTGAGATCTTAGGGGATGTAGGTGTATGAACCACTATAGCTAGTTCATTTGTGCACTCTGAGTTTCTTGGTGAAGGTTTTGTTGATGAAGCATCTTGTGTTTTATGCTCAATTTGCACCTATTGGTTATGCGAAGATGTCTCTTCATTTACCTTGGGTGTTTTTGTAGAATGTGCTCCTGATTTCTTTTCCATCTCATCCTTCTTTCCTTCTTCACCTTTCTCTGAAGGCTTGTCCCCTGTTTCTTTTTGAGTTCCTTCCCTATTCTAATCAATAGAAGAATCTTTCTGATAATCAGTTTCATCTTTCTCTGCAGGTGTATCTATAGTTTCTTTGTCTTCTCCTTCACCCTTGTCCTTGGGTGTGCTTGTTTCTTTTTCAATTGATCCTTCATTTCCCTCTAGTATGTTTATTTCCTTCATTAGGACAGGCATGTTACTTTGTGTTTCTTCTTGGGCTTTGTCAATATTGATGTCCTACTCATTGGTAATGCCCTTGTTAGTAGTAACATTCTCATATTTTTGCATGGATTCTGTAGGGTCTTTCACTTTTGAGTGCATGATTGAAGTGTCCTGCACTTCTTCATCTATAATATCAATTATCTTATCATCTAATTTCTTTAGTGCTTGATGACTTTGTTGATCCTTGAGTGTGATAAATATCACATAATCTTTCTTCTTGGGATCATTGTCGGAGTCATAGTGAGTGATATCTTGGATATTATCATCTGTGCCTATATCTAAGTTACTAGGCTCATCATCACTTTCTTGGTTGTCCAGAGAAATATGCCGAGGACTTGCATTATCTAACTCCTCCTCTCTGTGAGGTGTGTTTGTGAGAAGAAATTGCTTCTCAACACTTGTTGATTCTACCAGTAGATCTAGGAGATGTCTCCATTTGGTATTTGTCATCAAAGCTAGTTCTATAAACTTGCTCTCTAGAACTTTGTAAGCCCTTATTTTGGCTACAAATTTACTTGAGTGTTTCTTTAGTACTTCTTGTATTTCTTCAAACTTGGATTTAAGAGGCATCAATCTTACAAGAATTCTTTCTCTTTCTTCTCTTTCTATTTGTAAGGCATAGGACCATTGTTGGTATATCCTTTTTCCTAGATCCTCAGGTATTTGACTTACAAATTCAGTAGGGGCATACTTGTTTTTAATCATTGATTTGATGACTACATCCTGTATCTTATTCTGATCATTTGGATTTAGTGTATCCCAATGCCTAATTTTTTTATTAGTCATTGTACCATGGGTAGCAATTGATTTGGTAGCTTCATCTACCATTTGGTTTTTTAAGTTCTTCTTTACTACATCTAGTTCATCATCTTTGGTGTCCTCCATGTTAGCCTGTGTCCTAACAAACCTTTTTATTTTCTTTGGTGGTGTGGATTTGACAGGTTGCTATCTTTCTCTTTTTGCTGGTTGCTTCCTTATATAGGTCCTTACTTGACCTTTCTTAAGTGGTGTTGTATCCGTTGCAGAAGTCTGACTTCTTGTCCTTTGTTTCTTAGTAGGAGGTGGAGATGGAGGTGCATCAGATTCAGTGGCCTCTGTATCTAATTTTGTTTCCTCTTGTGTTTCACCGATGGTACCCTATTCATCAGTTTCCTCTTGCTATTCCTGTTCTTCCTCCTCTGTGACCAATAGAATCCTCTTGAGATTCTTTATCATTTTATCTTTCTTGTTTATAGTCTTTTTGACTTGTAGGCCATGTTTTATCTTAGATTTGGCCTCTTCATATGTACCAAACCTTGGTTTTTTCTTATCAATGGGCTCATTGAGTAGTGCCTCAATTGCACTTGTAGCTAGATCAATATTAATCTCATTGTCTAATGATGATAACCAAGAAGTTCTTGGTACAACTAGTTTGATGTGTGTGAAGTTTGTCTCTGCCATGAAACATATTTCATCTTTGTGCTTTTCAACCAGTTGCTCAGGAATTCTGGTTCTTTCCATCATCTTTTCCTTGAATTCAAGGAAGTATGCAAACATTATAGACTCAAAGTCATTTCCTAGTGACTTAATTAGTTCACTAACCTGTTGGGTTACCAGTTTGGTAGAGTCCCATACAAATTTTCCTATTGAAGGAAAGTATTCTTGAAAATAGAAAAATATACACACAATAAGTGATCCAAACTTACAAGTGTTTCTCTTTGAAGACTTGATTTTGATCATATTTTCATTCAGTTGTTTTAATAGGATCTCACATAGATCCATCTAAATTCCCTTTGTTACAATATTGTCAGTTGTGCTTACTACTGTTGCAGAAATGTTGTTCATTCTGCTAGCCTGAAATATTTTGTAACCAATAACACATGCACCAAATTTCAACTCCTTGTCGGTGATAGTGTTCACTTTGAGACCTTTGTTGTTTCCTTCTGCATTGGTAAGTTTTGTAACCTCTTTCATGGATGGACTTTTGTGTGCCCTAGGCTTGTCGGTTATCGGATAATCAATGACAACATGAAGAACATCCCTTGTTATTTTCTTGGGTTGATCTAGCCATAGTTTGCTATCATGCATCTTACTCAAGGCTATCATAATCCACTCTGTCTTGAATTCCCTTGAGAAATGTAGGGCATTAGTTAACCCTTTGACATCCAAGTGTTTTGTTCTTCTTTTAGTTTTCCTTTAGCATCACATAGCTTCTGATAAGCTTCATCCATTTCCAAATCACCTATCTCTGCAATCTTGCAGTGAATGTAAGACCTAACGTCTTCTATGAGCAAAACCCTAGGTGAGATTTTTGAAAATGCGCCGGCTTCATCGGGTTTCGATGCAATCTCTGGACATATCTTGTATTTAGGTTCTATACATGTGTTGTTCTTGATTAGTTTCACCACATTCCTCTTTTCATTCCTCACTTTAGTAGTTCTTGATGTAGTGGCCATTGTTTTCCAAGTATTTAGGGTTTTCTTAAAATTTAGGGCTTTTTCTCAACAAAATAGTAACAGAAATCTTTCGGTGTCTTTGGTACTTCAATTCGTAATGGTGATGAGGAATCTTTTTTTCTATATGCTGAATCATTTTGTAGACACCTCTGCTTTCTTCTTTTGAATTGGTTTGATGTCGCTCTATTTTTCTCTTCAAATCACGAGTGAAAAATGAAGTTATCCCGTTGACTATTTATAGACTTTTTAACCTAAGTCTTTGCAATAAATGCTCAACAACTCGTCACGACGTAAAGATGGATTTTGTCGGGAGGATATTTTAAATCATCATTGATGAAGACATGATGCTTATGGTAGTTGTCAACCACTTTGATTTTTACCGACAGATATCAGTATTCTATCATGACCATTTCTAAATTTTGCTTTCTTACCGATGGTTGTCGGGTTACATTGGCAGTTTTGCCATTTTACTAGTTGACTAACAATTTTTGGTAAGTGTTAACAACTTCATTATTGTGTTTACTGATGATTTTTGGTAAGTATTTACCGATGGTATTGTATTCTTAGATTGGTAACAAGTAAAGTAATATGCATCTTTGATTTATGCATATTTTGACTATATATCATTTTATATAATGGAACTGATGCAAAATATAACTTGGTATAGTGCAGTTCCATACTTACTTTTTTAGTTTAAGTGGAGTTGGTGGTGTCACCATTTTCATTTCTTTGTCCAGCTTCATCATTGCTTGAAGCTTTTATCCACATTTTGTCTCTTGCCCTCCAGATATCTTCAATGGTGTTACCATTGGGATGTGTGCTTGTGTCTGTTAATCTGTCTTTGCAATATTTCTTGAGATGACAAACTGTATGATAGTGTAAGCATGCCATTCCAGGGTTTGACCAACCTCTAGACCTTTTGGTCCATGCTCTCATGTAGTTTGCAGTAATGTGACCATATCTACCACATGCTGTACAGTTTGTTCAGGTGTTGTAATCCCATACATATTGATTACCAATTCTCTTTGGTTGATAAGGGACTTCTTTACCTTTTGGCTTCCATGCTTGTCTTTTCTTTTTCCAGCATTCTTTAGATGTGTTCCCATTCATCTTGAATGTAGGACAATATTTGTCCATGTAGGTTTCCTTCTTTGGCTTTTCTATCTTGCTCTTGCATTCATAAGCCTTATGTCCTTTCTTGTTACATTTATAACAGAATCCTATGAATGAAGATGTAGATTTAGATTTAGGAGTACCTTTCATTTTACCTCTACATGCATTTGATGTATTCCCTTGCTTTCCATAGTGCTTGCATGTTGGCTTTCTTGGTCTTCAATTTTTGTAGACATTATTTGGTCTTGATGTTTCTCCTTTTTCTGTAAAGCCTATACCACTATTGTTGATGACTCTTCGTTGTCCTTCAAGAAAGTCATCCATTCATTTATTTCTTTCTTTAGCCTTTCTAATAACCTCATTATTCTATTGCTAAGTTCTAACCTCATACTTTAGCTTTTCATTTTCTTCTCTTAGTTCACTGATAATCTGTATTCTCTTAATGAGTTCCACATTTATTCTGTTTGCTTCTTGACTCATAAGGATAATCTAATTTGTGAGATCATGGTGATGCTCAACATGTGTTTGAATTTCCATTTCCTTTTCCTATAGTTTCTTTGAAATCTTCCTCCTATCATCAATAGCTAGTGTTCTTTCTATAAGGAAACTCAGGTGTGGAAACAACTTCCTACACTAATCTCTAAAGGAAAGTATTGTGTAAATTCTTTTAAATCCTTACAATTTTAAATTTGTTAACTAATTTAACAATTATATTGCAGCCATATACCATGCATACAAAAAATAGAGAATGACACAATGATTTACCCTGGGGAAAACCTTTCGGTAAAAAACCCCAGCATTCCAAAACCTACACAATGTATTATCTTCAACACAATGGTTACAACACACTTGCAATGCAAGTTCTTTCAGGAGACAATCAACACTCAAAGACAAATCTAGTAGCACGAGATCATACAAACAATACAATATTTTCCTATCCCAGTCCGCAACCCTAAAAAATGCTTATATCATGTGCTTTCCTTTTTAGGGAAACTTCCAAAGATAGCCGTATTAGGGTTTTACCATTCTCCAAGAAAATAGGAACCCAATTTTTTTTTTTTGGGGTGATGCCCCGAACCCCACGATTGCAGAAGAGTGTACAGTACTTAACTTTATTAGTTGCCATGTGTCTTTCATGTCTTCACCCATCATTGAATCTTCTAAAAATAGCTCTTATGTGTCATAGGAATCCATTATAACCATTTCAGCCATGATCTCCTTACACACAATTCAAGATGCCGACACATCAAGTGGAGTGACACATCAACATGCCAACTAGACATGTACACTCACACTTAATTACATTATTTGCAAGAAATACATTTTACAAAACAAATAATAAGAATAGGAATTATCCAAGGTTGAGACACCTTATTCCTAACATTCTCCCACTTGTCGAACACCTTGTAAGAGCAATAGGAACATAACAGGAAATAACTGCTATAGGCCAAAAGGCCCATAGACTCTGAACACCATCTAAACTTCATAGTGCCCACTGGTTTCATTAATGCATCTACAACATTCTTCATAGTATCTACCTTATCCAAATTTACCTTTCCATCTTCCACCATATCTCTCACAAAGTGAAACTACACATCAATGTGCTTCGTTCTGGCATGAAAAGTTGGATTCTTCACAGGAAAATAGCACTTTGACTGTCACACCAAATAGTAATCTATTTTTTCATCAACACCAACATCAAAACACAATATCCTAAGCCAAATGGCTTCCTTACACGCATGAGTAGCAGCCATGTACTCAGCTTCTGTAGTGGACAAAGCAACCAAAGGTTGTCGCTTACTCATCCAACTGATGGCACAACCAAACATAGAGAACCCATAAGCACTGGTGGATCTCCTATTGTTAAAATCACCTACCCAGTCTAAATCCACAAACCCACAAATACAAACTAAATGCAGAGATCCAGAAGAGTTACCATGGTAACATATGGAGTAATTTGATGTACCCCTCAAATATCTGAATACTCGCTTATATGCATCCCAATGTACCCATCTAGGGTTAGCCATAAACCGACTTAAGACTCCCACTGCTTGGGCAATGTCTGGTCTAGTATAGACCATAGCATACATAAGACTACCAACTGCACTAGCATAAGGTACTCTACTCATGTCCTCCACCTCACTAGGAGATTTTGGACAATCATCTACAGATAACTTTGTTCCCACTGAAATAGGAACACATAGTGGTCTACAATTTTCCATGCTGAACCTATCCAACACAGACTTCACATACTTACTCTGACTCAACCAAAGTTTTCTGTTAGACCTGTCTCTACTAATTTCCACACCTAAGATGTACCTTGCTGCCCCAACATCTTTCATCTCAAACTGTGCTGACAACTGAGATTTAAAATCAAAAATCATACCCTTACCCTTCCCAAATAGCAACATATCATCAACATATACTGCAACAATAAGAAGGCGATCATTTTCAACTCTGAAATAAAAACAATGATCTAATTTCGATCTTACAAATCCAATTGACAATACAAAGGCATCAAACTTAAGTTACCACATCCTAGGAGATTTCTTCAAACCATATAGAGATTTATTTAATCTGCAAACTAAAGATTCTTTACCTTTAACAATGCAGTGCTCAGGCTGTGACATATAAATCTCTTTCTCCAAAACACCATGAAGGAAAGTTGTCTTCACATCCATCTGTTCTATCTCTAAATCATATGATGCAGCAAGAGATATCAAAAATCTAATGGATGTCAACTTTGCAACAGGAGAGAATATTTCACCATAATCTATTCCCTCTAACTGTGAATACCCCTTTGCAACCAATCTAGCTTTGTACCTTTCAACAATGCCATCTACATAGAATTTCTTCTTGAACACCCATTTACAGCCAACAAATTTGTTCCCTTTAGGCAAAGGTACAAGGTCCCAAGTTTTTTTTTTCTCCAATGAAGCCATCTCATCATCCATAGCCTCAATCTAGGAACTTGCATCTTCCATGCCCAAATCCTCTTTCACAGATCTATGCTCATCAGTGTTAGTAATCAAATAAAAAGCACAACTAGAATCTAACATAGAATAACCAAACCTTTCTAGTTGATTTCTTTCTCTCATGGATCTCCTCAAGGGCTGAGGTTGAGGTTGTTCTTCCTCTTCTTCTGAACTATCAGAGCTGCTAGAGCTCTCCTCATCATTAGACCCAACATGGTCTCTCTGTTTAGTCTTCT
>MU226887.1:2443866-2461837 GCA_018584345.1 Thuja plicata | reverse complement strand
TTCTCAAGTGGGTGGAGTTGCTAAGCATTCCTTAATGGAATGTGACAACATTAGGAGGTGAGTTAGAGAAGAATTTAGGATTAGGATTAGATTAGCATGGGTGAATGGGTTGAGAAGGGTTAGAACCTAGGGTAGAAGTGGTTGAGATGGGTTAAGTTGGGGTTTAGGGGGAATATTAATAAATGAAATAAACTTATTTAATTCATTTAAAAATATAGGATTTAATTATTTAAACAATAAAATTGCTTTTTAATAATTAGAGGACTATATCCATTTTAATTAAATTAAATAGGCTAGGGGAATGGGTTAATTGCAAGTGGGTATTTGATTTAGGGATTTATTTAATTCCTTTATAATTAAATACTATAGCCATGTTTGATTTTGATTTGATTTGATTGGTCAAAATTGATTTGAATTGTATGGCTATAATAGTTAATATAAATCAGTGATAAAACTCACCTAGGACATTAAATTGATTCAAAGAATTATGCCAAGCAGTAACAGGGTCATTTGGACATAAATCAAGGGTATGATCACACTTAGGGCAAATAGGATCCATAGTTGCGACAGACCAAATTTAGGTGGTTACTACATTAATATATCAGTAATATAGATTAAGTAGGAAAACTTGGATTTCAAAAGAACCAGGAAATAATTTTGAGCTCAAACCATTATGCTCTTTTAAATGAATCATGCAATCTTAAATGCATCTAAATGCACACTTCTAGGATTGTCACTGATTTGTGTACATTTTAGCATTTTTATTATCATAGGGCATTTTTGTAACAGACATCATCGGATAGTACAATTGTTACTAATACCCAGAAAGTATTATTAAAGTATGAATACTATGTTTATTGGATGCAATGTCAAAAATAAACCTAAGCATCAAGGCATAGAGGCCAGGATGACTTGTCAGTTATCTCCTTTTTCTTTAAAAATCATCTTTTGTTTGTGTGTAATGTAAGATATGCAACTTGTAATGACCTTCAATATTCATATCCTTGGGTAAATAATGTTTCGTACACCTTACTTAGAAGTTGATTAGAAATAGACAAGGAAATTGGTTCAACCTCACCATAGTTTACACATAACAAGGATTGAGATATATGCGGTTATCCACTCATGTTTTAAGCTCTTACCATAAACATCCAGATTAGGTTAAATTTATAGGATCATTGAAACAATCACCATTCACAGAAAACTAAGAAAATGTTATGTCCCTATCCTTACGACCATTTGTCTTTAAATAGATGTGATGTCGTGGAGTAACTCGGAAGACATAACAAGCAAAAATTGATAATCAGTCAAAGATAATTCATAACTGCTTACATGCCCCTAGTTTGAAACATCATTGGAACATAAAAAGAGTCATAATCAATCAAGATCAGTCTATATATGCTTATTTGGTGTTGAGGAACACTGTTGATTCATTTTCAATCACATCAGAGAAATCATCAATCACAACTTGGAATTAAGAAACATGTTTTTATGTCTGAGTAAGTGGGATAAACTTTATCAAAAATTGCAATCCAATGTAGTGTTAAGGAACATTATTTGATTAGAGTGTTGAGAAACACTAGTATTATGTCATTTATAGGTAGGTGGTGTTTAAGAAATATCTTTGTTTGTGATAGTGATGTTTTGATTCAAGTATTAAGAAATATTGTTTGTAGTGGAAATCCTTCCTAGATAAGGACCTGGCAAACATTGATCAAACGTGCTAGAAAAGATGCCCCTAGTGCATTGACTATCCCTAATACACAAATGCAGACAAATCCCAAGAAAGGATAAGACATTCCTGAGGAATTTAGAGTCAACCGATAGCAGAGGTGTTATTGTGAAGGCTTAGTGTCAGCAGTGCATTGATAGATGGAGCAAGGAGTACAAGTGACTCCTGTTTGCCAGGTTTTCACCACTCAGCAAAGCTTTTATTTTTGCTACCAACATGCCTGTTTGCCAGATTTTTGCCAAGGCACTTTTTCTATTTTTTAATTTTTTTTTTGTATTTTTTGTATTTTTTAATTTTTTTTGTTAGTATCAAGTTTCCTCTTTGCTAGGTTTTCACCAAGTATAACTTTTTAAGGACTTTTTCCACTATTTTTTATTTTCTTCAAGATCAATTTTTTGATTTTTGTGGTATTTTCTGAAAATTATTTCCACTATACAGGCCCTTCAGTCGAATCTCAAGTGTAGAATCGATTCAAGTGTAGGGAATTGATGGGATTAGGAAGGACATCTCCCTTAGGTGTAGCTAATTGGTAAGCTCATGTCCCAAAATTTGCTATTATAACAAAAATCCCCAGCTAGTTGGGTTCAAACTTGCATTTTTGTTCTCTATTTGGCTGATTTTTAGGATTCTCTCGTAGAACGAGATTCCTCACTTGAAATTGTTGCAACTCTACTTTTTTGTTGTACCCTTTTGAAATTCTTTTCTGGTACACCTTGAGATGATCAAACACTTGTTGTATGCACTCATCTAGTAGTTCTAGTGTCTGAACCATATCAATGCGGTATTGTTCATCTGTGACAAGACCTTTGAGAGATACTCATAAAGAAGGAATTTATACTTCAATTGGTAGCACTACTTCTGCGCCATAGACTAGAGAAAATTGTGTGGCTCTTGTTGGTTTTCAAATAGTTGTTCTATAGGGCCATAGTGTCAAATTTAATTACAAATTTCAGTCTCTGCAAGACTTACTCATAGTTATATGTAATATTTTCAAGATGTTCCTGTTTGAAACCTTAACTTGTCCATTACCTTGAGGATAATAGATTGAAGAACAATGCTGAGTTATGTGAAACCATGTGCAAAGGTCTTCAATATCTTGATTTTTGAACTATCCCCCATTATCTGTTACAATAGAAGAGGGTATCCCATACCTACACATGATGTAGTTCATGATGAACATAGCAGCCTATTTGGTAGTGGCTTTGATCAATGACACTGCCTTGACCCACTTAGTGAAATAATCAGTGGCCATGATGTTGAATTTGTGTCCACTTGAAGAATTAGGATAAATCTGTCCAACAAGATCAGAGGCCATTACTGAAATGGAAAATGTGTTATAAAATCTATGAGTTCTCTAGCTAGAGCATGGATAAGGTTTCCCTATGTTTGACATTGTGACTTGTTTATAAAATTGCATGACACCTTTTTCCATTGTAGGACAATAGTATCCAACTCTTAAAAGTGTCTTAGCCAATGAAAATTCATTCAAATGCGATCCACATATACCTTCATGAACCCTTTTTTAATGTGTGGTCAGACTCTTCTTGTTCTAAACACCTACAAAGAATTCTTTCAAGACCTCATCTATATACATTAGTAGTAATAAGGATGTAACATGATGTTGGCCTAATTAAAGCTCATTTTTAATTCCTAGATAGGCCATTAAGTAAGGTTTGGTCTGTAAGATTGGAAATTATTTTGGCATATCAGGATTGGTCTTGGGCATTTTGGGCACAGATAATTTTGGATTGAGGTGTATCAAAGGCTAAAAAGGAAAGCTCTTCCACCAAGAATTCATAGTGGAATTAGTGTTCCTCCAGTTGTAACATGGATGCTAGTGTTGCCATAGCATCTGCAACTTTGTTCTCTATTCTAGGAATTTGTTAGAACGTGATGAAAAAAAAGTACTTTTTCAAATCTTCTACCATTTGTTTTTAAGGCATCAGCTTCTCATCTTTTGTTTGATAGTCACCATTTACTTGGTTGATAATTAGCTGAGAGTCACCATACACATGTAACTCTATGAATTTCCATTCCATAGGTAGCTTAAGTCCATTCAATAATGCTTCATAATATGAGATGTTATTAGTGCATGGAAATATTAGTTTATACACCGTAGGTATCTTGTAGCCTTGAGGAGTGATAAATAATACCACTACTCCAGAATATTGTTGTGTGAAAGAACCATCCAAATATTTCCAAGGATATTTTGTTAAGTGCATGATTGTCTCATCTGGAGATTCTATAATCAAAGGTGCATCATCCTGCAATGGTGAATCAGCTAGTTGATTTGCTAGCACTTGTCCTTTGATATCCCTTTTGTCTACATACTCAATATAAAATTCACTTAGTATCAAGATCCATTTTTCTAGTCTTCTTATCAATGTTGTTTTACTCAAGAGGTATTTGAGAGGGTCAATTTTTGTGATAAATTTCAGTGTATGCAAGAACATGTAGTGTTTCAACTTATGGGATGTAAAAACAACTGCCAAAAAAGCTTATTTAATGACACTGTAGTTGAGCTCATAAGACACTAAAGTCCTGCTAATATAATAAAATGCCCTTTCCTTTTTGTTTTCATCCTCTTGGGTTAGCAATACTCCAAGTGATGTAGCCATATATGAGATATAAATTAGAAATGGTCTTTCGTGAATAGGTGCCATGAGAATATGAGGGTTAGCCAAAGTCTTTTAATTCTTTGAAATTGATTTCATAATTCTCATCCCATTTGAATGTAACACCTTTATGTAATAATTTTGTGAAAGGTTGTGCTCTATCTCGTAGTTGGGACATGAATTGTCTGATGCACTGAAGTCTTCCTTGAAGTGTCCTCATTTGACAGATATTGTGAGGAGGTGAGATTTTTATTATTGCTTTTACCTTTTTGGGGTCCACCTCAATTCCTTTAGATGACACTATAAGCCCTAAGAGTTTCCCTAATTGGAATCCAAATGCACATTTCTTTGGATTAAGTGTCAGTTAAAATTCTTCCATTCAATCTAGTATCTTCATCATGTCTTTAATGTGAGTCGTTCTTATTTTTGACATGGCTAATGTATCATCCACATAGTCCTCCATGGTTTTGTGTATCATGTCATGGAAAAGTGTCGTCATAGCTTGTTGATATGTATCTCTAGAATTCTTTAGCCCAAATGGCATGACATTCCATAAAAATGTTCCCCATGTGCATGTAAATGTTTTCCTTTTCTACGTTGGGTTTTGTGTTCTTGTTGTCAACTTGTGTTTGGTTGATTTTATTTAATTGTAAAGTTGACTTGTGACTATGTTGTATAAAAGAGGGTTTGGGTAGAGTAGAAGTAGAAAAGAAGGTAGAGAGAGAAGTAGAAAAAGAGTGGATGTAAATTTATATAGATCTGAAATAGGGGAAAGTTACATTGGAGAGATAGTAGCTTGTTGGCTTACAAAAAAAGAAAATTTATTGGTGGCTTATGAGCACAATTTGAGATCTCTCTTGGGTTTTCTTTCCAGATTTCTATCTATTATAGATCTAAGCTTGTTAGGAGGTGATATGAATCTTGTAGAAGATCTTTGTGTTAGATCTTAGTGGTATTGCTAATGTATATGGTTGTAACTTAGAAGGCCTTATAGCTAAACATGTTGCATGTAATTGATTTTCTAACAAATATAATGAGTTGAATATTGATTATATCTTGTTATTGTTGTGGTTTACGTTGTTCTTATTATTGGCTGCAATTCTAGACATCTCTTTTGAGATATCTTTGGCCTTGACTGTATCAAGTGGTATAAGAGCTAATACGATGCTGGTGATGTTTCCAAATTCATGTTCATAAGTTGGATTTGTTGCAGAGGGTTTTGATTCTTGGTATCTCCCTCATGAACAGATCGTTGATTAGAGGTAGTTGCACTAAGGTTTTGAATATGCCTCCTCAAATGCTAAACCCTAGGTTGATTGATCAAATGAAAGAGGATCTACGAGATGAGATCCATAATGAGATGGTTGAATTGAGGAATGAAGTCATGGAGGGAATCATAAATGTTGTTTCTAGATTGTAGAGAGGTCCTAGAACATAAGATTCTTATGAAGAAGGTGCTGAAAAATTTGAGGCTATTGGATCTAGTGGAGATGAAAGATTCAATCAGATGGAGAGATCTGGTGAAGACAAAACTGATCATTTATAGAGATCTAGTTCTCGATTGGGTACAAGTTACTGAATTGAGGTTTTCAATTTCTCACGCACATTGTGACCCGAGGATTTGAATGATTGGATCAATGAGTTAGAAGACTAATTTGAGTTGGAAGACATTGGAGATCCTCTTAGAGTGAGGATAGCATAGACTAATTTAAAGGGACATGCTACTCTTTGGTGGAAAGAATTTTAGAGAGATAGAGAAGAAGAAGGTGAGATCAAGATCAATCGGTGGAGGTTGATAATGGAAAAACTAAAAGCTAAGTTCATTCTTGCCAACTATGGACTTTAGGTGTTTAATAATTTTCAAATTCTAAAGCAGCAAGAGATAAATATGGAAGACTATACTAAGGAGTTCTACAAATTGACTATTAGGTCTGGGTACAGAGAAATTTCTAAGGAAAAGGTGGTGAGGTATATTAATGGTCTAAGATTCAATATATAGGATGAGATTGGTATGTTGAAGATTGACTCGGTTGAGGATGCTTACTATTATACCCTAAAGGTAGAAGATAAGTTGAAGAGAAGACATTTTGGTAAGTCACAAGGGAAAGAGAAACAATAACAATTGGTAAAGGAGAAATTGAGAGTTTAGGAGGAACAAAACTTGTTGAATTAAGGAGAAAGGCATGTAGAGGTACCTATTATAACTGTGGTGATGAAGGAAATCATTCATTTGAATTTCCCCATGTAGATAAGAAGGTCGGTAGTCACTGAAATGCTTTGGTGAATGAAGCTGTAGAGAATGAACCTAAGGTGGAAGGTGTGAGTTTTTTTCTTAGGAAAACATTGCTGCCCACGAAACAAGCTGATTCTTGTCAGAGGAAGAACTTGTTCAGGACTATGTATAAGTCTGGTGGTAAATATTGTAAGATGATTATTTATGGAGGGATTACTAATAATTTGGTTTCTAAGGAGATGGTTCAAAATATTATTTTTAGGAGGTTCAAACATCCCTGTCCTTATAGGATAAGTTGGTTACAAGAAGATCATGCAGTAGAGGTGAAGGAGAAATGCATGGTAAGTTTTCACATTGGTTCTTATAAGGACAAAGTATTATGTGACATTGTGGAGATGATTTCTTCTCATGTTTTACTTGGGAGACCTTAGTAGTATGATAGAGAGGATATTCATGACTTTAAGAGGAATTTCTTTACTATCCTGAAAAATGGACAAAAGTTTACTTTGATTCCTTTGAAGGATGAAGATGAAGGAAGGAGGAACCTGAGGATTAGAAGGAGATTTGAGATAACTTTAAGGGTTAGTATAGACATTCAAATTCAAATATCTAAAGGCACCTCAAAGAGTTCTAGTGGTAAGAGGAAGCATAAGAAGAACTGAGGCATGGCTATATCAGTTGAGAACTTAAAGGATGTGTATATCAAGAACTAGTTTGGGATCTATGTGTTGAATCCCAAAAAATGTTCATCCAGCTACTAAGAACATCTTTTCTCACCTAGGATGTCTAATGCAGGATCATCCTAGGTAGTTGGCATCATCTTGGGTAGTTGGCAATCCTATATCCCCAAAATTTTTTTTGGTTTGGTTTTGGTTTTCAGTAGCAGACTTGGTTGAAGACCTAAGTTTCTTGGTCATTTGGGGGTAGTTCTTAGGTGGAAGATGTATTATTTCACTGACAAACTCAGTGACTGAGTTTGGTGGTGCTCAGTGATGATTTTATTAGTGGTGTCTATTGAACAGTGTTTGGCTTGGTTGTTCCTCTCACCAAAAGGCTTGGTTTTGGTGTTCTTGATCACTGACAAGGTTTTTTCTAATTGCTTGGGTTGGCCGACTAGTGCATTTAATTTGGGGTTTTGTTTCTTGAGTTTTGGATCGACTATTGGAGGTGTGAGGACCTAAATATATTTTAGTTCACTCTCCTTTTCAAATTTAATGGTTGTTGGAAGCTGAAGGATTAAGAAAATATTAGGTGGTGTGTTCTTGATGCCAAATTGTGTTTTGTTGATTTATTTTAATTATAAAGTCAACTTGTGGTTGTGTTGTATAAAAGAGGGTTTTGGTAGAATAGAAGTAGAAAAGAAGGTAGAGGGAGAAGTAGAAAAAGAGTGGATGTAAAGGTCTTCAGATCTTAAATAGGGGAAAGATACCTTGGAGAGCTAGTAGCTTGTTGGCTTAGGAAACAAGAAGATTTATTGGTGGCTTTCGAGCACAAGTTGAGATCTGTCTTGGGTTTTCTTGCTAGATTGTTGTCTATTATAGATCTGGGCTAGTTGGGAGGTGATTTGAAGCTTGAAGATCTCTGTACTAGATCTTAGTGGTATTTCTGATGTATGTGGTTGTAACTTAGAAGGCCTTACAACTCAGCATGTTGAATGTAATTTATTTTCTGAGAAATATAATGAGTTGAATATTGATTATATCCTATTGTTGTTGGCTGCAAGTCTAGACATCACTTTTGAGATATATCTAGCCTTTACTACATCAGTTCCTCTCAACCTAGTCCTAGCTACCTTCACTTTTAGTGCTTCTGTCACATTCTCACACTTAAAATGTTTTTCTAACCTTTCTATCTAGTCCATGACTACCTCTAGCTCCATTTTTCCATTAAAAAAGGGTACACCCTCTAGTAATTTTCCACCCATATATTTCAAAGCTCTAAGAAATGGTTCTTCTTGAAAAACCAGATCAGGCTTTGGAACTTCATCCTCTAGTACCATTGATTTCCCTTTCCATTCCATCTCTTTCAGCTTATCACTTACTACTTCTTTCTTGGCTTCAACTTCCCCAAGCTTACACCATATCTGCTAATCTTTATCTTAGGGGTCTTTTATCCTCTTCTTGGTCTTGAAATTTATTTTCCAAATCTGCATTGGTCACCATTCTTGACTCACCTACTCATTCAAGATCACTCATCCACTTTCCTAGCCCAAATATTTTAGGCTTTGATACCAATCTAATAGGGAGGCTCCTATACTAGAGTCAGCTTGAATATTCTTTAAGTCACTTTCTAGACCCACTAAGGGATTACTTCCTAGCCCTAAGCTAGGTGAAAACACTTAGGTCTTTCCCCAAACTTCCAAGGGTCTCACTACCAAGGGTCAATCCAAGCTTCCTTGAATCTACTAGGGTAGATTCCAACAAATCATTCCAAAATCTTGTCAACTATCTTGCAAAATTGAAGTCACTCCAATTCCATCCAATTTCAACCTTGTAGACCTTGGACCATAGTTCAATCAATTCTCCATTAAGTTCAAAATTTAATAGGTTGAAGGGTTAATAGTCCTTGTAGCCCTAATTAGGATCCTAAAACCAAATAACTCCAAAAATTCACAAAGGCACCCCCAAAATATTCATAGTTCCACAAACCTTTTTTGACATACTTAAATATTTATAGGTCTTGGGGTCTTCAATATGTCTGTATAGTACTTTATATGGACTATGATAATGTCCTTGAAAATAGGGCTAATTGGGCTAAATGGTATATTATTCAAACTTGGTAATTGAGATGGACTCATTGGCTCTTTCCACTAGTCCTAGGGCTTCCTTAAAACCCTCACACCATCCTCCAGTTGTAATCACATAAAAATGGTCATCTAAACCCTAGACCCCCAATCTCAACAATTAATCAAGAAACCCTAATCTTGATTACCCTAAGTCCTAAATCAAACATGCAATTATCGAATTCAAACTGATCTGACCTAGACCTTAGTTCCTAATAAATCAGTGTACTTGATTAATTAATTAATTCCTAAAATCACATTAAATTGGCAATAAATTTTATAGTATTATTTAATTGATATTTTGATATATTAATTAAATAAAAATTACAAAATTGTCAATTAAATAAAAAAGGAATTAAATTAATTAATTATAAAACATAAATGTGCATTCAAAATCAATTAAATTATTAAAAATGCATATGACATCATCAAATTCAGTTGACTGATTATCAAAATGGAAACAATCTAGTTCCACTCAGTTAACTGCTTCTCCACTATTTATCATTTTGGAAACATTTCAGTTAACTAAAAAATGAATATGGAAGTTTCCAAAATAACTAATCAGTCAGTTAAGTCAATTTACTTTTAGCACACACATACATCCTCAATCAAAACCCCATCACTTGGGGCATCTCAGCTTCATCACATCGAATAAAGTTGAGATCATCTTAAATCAAAGGCAACCTAATCAATGGTCTTATACAATGGTGAATACACGAGAAACCAGACAAGGTCGGTCTTATACAGGCTATTCATTATTGAAACCAAATAAATTGATCAAATTGGATTCACCACTTCAAATCAAGTCAATTTGCTTGCTAATAAAATATCTTAACGGTAATCAGTTTCATCTCTTCAGATCAAACTGATTATTCGTTCAAACCAATCAAAAAGGTTTAAGAGTTCCTGCCAGATGTTCAGTTTCATCGCTTTAAATCAAATTGCACATTTTGTTTATATCTTTTGATCGATCTTCATCTAATCAAGCTCAGAGTCGGTCTTCTTCTTCAAAAGAATGGTTTCATCACTACAAATCAAACTATTCTGGGTCTTCTCGTTAACAATTCTTTGAATAAATGCACTGATCACACATCAATTCAAGGAGGGGCAAATGTAATCACATAAAAATGGTCATCTAAACTCTAGACCCCCAATCTCAACAATTAATCAAGAAACCCTAATCTTGATTACCCTAAGTCCTAAATCAAACATGCAATTATTGAATTTGAACTAATATGACCTAAACCCTAGGTCGTAATCGATCATCTTACTTGATTAATTAATTAATTCCTAAAATCACATTACATTGGCAAATAAACCTTATGTTAATTATTTAATTGATATTCTGATATATTAATTAAATGAAAATTATAAAATTGTGAATTAAATAAATCATAAAAACATAAATGTGCATTCAAAATCTATTAATTTATTAAAAATGCATATGACATCATCAAATTCAGTTGACTGATTATCAAAATGGAAACAATCTAGTTCCACTCAGTTAACCGATTCTCCACTATTTATCATTTTGGAAACATTTCAGTTAACTGAAACTGAATATGGAAGTTTCCAAAATAACTAATCAGTTAGTTCAGTCAATTGACTCTCTCGACCAATCAAATCACTTGCAAATGGATTGTGCTTCTTCAATCGAATCTGAGCCACTCTTTTTGTTCAATCTCGACAGTTGATTCAAGAGAGATTTCTATAATAGAGAAACTCGTTTCCTTCACAAAGGATCCTAACTCTTTATTTAACGTTATTATATTGCATTTTTGTTTTAAATTTCTTGCATTCTTAGCATTTATTTAGTATTGTTGTTTATTATTTTTAAGCATGCAAATTAATCTAATTTAGACCACACTTTGTTTTGGGTTTAAAATAGAATATCTCATATTTTAATTGGTGCTCTAAAATTGAATCTTAAAGTAGATTGGATTAACCATAAATATGCATTTTGCATAATCATCTTAGATCATTTAGTGTACCTCTAAATCCTTCATTTAGGTTAGTGTGTAGTCACTAAGCTTGCAATGATTTGAGAGCAAGCTCATACTCCTGCCTTCTAGAAGGAAACAACTTGACTCTTTTAGACATACAGGATGCATGAATCCATATTCATTCCTGTATGTAACTAAAGTATAATGACTATGTTGAAGTGTACTGCTAATGAAGAAGGCCACTTTTAGCATGCACATACATCCTCAATCAAGACCCCATCACTTGGGGCATCTCAGCTTCATTGCATCAAATCAAGTTGAGATCATCTTAAATTAAATGCAACCTAATCAATGGTATTATACAATTGTGAATACACTTGAAACTAGACAAGTTTAGTCTTATACAGGCTATTCATTATTGAAACTAGATACATTGATGAAATTAGCTTTATCACTTCAAATCAAGTCAATTTTATTGCTAATCAAATCTCTTAACGATAATCAGTTTCATCACTTCAGATCAAACTAGTTATTCATTCAAACCAATAAAAAAGGTTTAAGGGTTCCTGCCAGATGTTTAGTTTCATCGCTTCAAATCAAACTACACATTTTGTTTATATCTTTTGATCAATCTTCATCCAATCAAGCTTGGAGTCAGTCTTCTTCTTCAAATGAATGGTTTCATCACTTCAAATCAAACTATTCTGGGTCTTCTCGTTAACGAGTCTTTGAATCAATGTGCTGATTGCACATCAATTTAAAGAGGAGAAAATGTAATCACATAAAAATGGTCATCTAAACCCTAGACCCCCAATCTCAACAATTAATCAAGAAAACCTAATATTGATTACCCTAAGTCCTAAATCAAATAGGCAATTATCAAATTCAAAATGATCTGACCTAAACCCTAGGTCCTAATCGATCATCTTACTTGATTAATTAATTAATTCCTAAAATCAAATTGTTGGAAAGTGATCAATTTGGGTAATGTGATTCACTTTTTGGTTGTCATTTATTGAAAAACATCTAGGTTTAAGATTGATTGTTTTGAAGTTGAGTTTTGGTCTGTCCAAAATTGACTAAGTACAGAAACAAAGATACAATATTTTTTTGGATGTCGAAGATAGAGATCAATGAATTAAGGCATGTAAGCTCAGTGAAAGATAGTATGGAGTATGTCTGGCATACACCTAAGATCAATTTTGATTTGGTTAAGTTTATAATGAGTTATGAGGATTTGAAGACTGGTAGATAGTAGAGAACAATGATACAGAGCAATTGGACAGCAGCAAAGAATAAAGGAGCAAGACTTGGACCCCTGGAAATTGAAGACATATTTTTGTTGTTGATAGTCTACACTTTGACTATGCAAGAGCGCTGACTATACATTTAATGTTTACTATATTAATTGTATTATGTAATGAAGGCCGACTTCACAATGTTTGTAATATTTATTTTGAGAGTCGACTTTGTAAAGTTAAAAGGATATATATGTAAGATATTTTTGGTAAAGATAGAGAGTAGCAAGAAAGGGAAGGATATGCAGAGAAGACATGCGAATGGTAGAGCAGAGAATGATAGAGCTATAAAGGAACTATCAAATCATTTGTGATGCTTATTTTTGTTCATCACTGAGAACCTTTTGTAACAAAATTACACTGTAAGAGTTGTTAGCTCATTGGACCCTAACAAGGTGTTGTGAACCTTTAATAGGGTTGTTATTCCTTTAACAAGGAAATGTACTATGTAATATTTAGTGCCTAACAGGGCTAGGTCTCTTAACAAGTACATTATACTTTAGTGTGTGCTTGTGGGTATCATCCCCACCAAGGTTTTCCCTTGGCCAGGGTTTCCTCATAAACTAATCATGGTGTTATGAGTTTTATGTTATTTTTTTATGTTCTTTCCTTTACTACAATTGTATGGTTAATGTTCAAGTGGTTGAAGAATTTAAATAACTATTATAATACTAATTCAGCCCCCTCTCAGTATTATCCAATCCTAACAATTGGTATTAGAGCTTTTGGCCCTTGGAGAGAAAGCCTAACAACTTGAGGGAGATTAGAATGGATTTGAATGGTTTGCAGGAGAACTTTGAAGCTGCACTTGAAGATCTTGACAGTGCTAAAGTAGAAAATGGAGAATTGAAGTTTAACCTCCGAAGAGCTTAGAAATTCATAAAGAAACTAAAAGAACAGCTTAAAATTTCTAGAAATTAGAGAGAAGATCTCATGGTTAAGATAAAAGAAGATTTAGATGAGGACAATTTAGATCATGTGAAGTAACTAAAAGAAGAGATTGAGACTCTGAAGCTTGAGAATAAGAATATGGCTAAATAAATACAGATATAGGAGGATGCTAAGAAGAAAGCTTAAGAAACCTTGAACAATGCATTGAATCAAATGAAAGATTAAGCTAACAACTACAAGAACAAATACTTGGAATTGGAGAAATACAATTAGATTGTGAAAGGTGAACTAGCTAAAGCAAAGAAACATATTGAGAAACTTCACACCAGCAGTGACTTGATTGATGAATAGTTAGACAAGAAGAAACTTAAAGGTGACATGGCTGGTATTGGCTTCAATGAAGCTGAATGTTCAAAGAATCAGGAAGAGAAATCAGTAGAGAAGATTGATGCTGAGCAAATATCTATTGAAGAACCTAAAGAGCAGATCAGACCTTTTAGAGGAAAATGCTTTGGTTGCAATAGATTTGGACACATAAAGAGAGATTGCAGAGGTAATGCCCCTTTTAGAAATTTTTTTGGTTATTTCTTTAACTGTAATGGATATGGGCACAAGAAGACTGAATGCAGAAGACCTAATCAATCTGGATATAGACAAGACAATGGAAGAGAACCTACAATGAAATCTACATGCTACAAATGTAACAACATTGGGCACATTGTGAAGTACTATAAATTACAAGTTAGTCAAGAAAGAAGACCTCCTATATGTTACAAATGCAATAATCCAAGACGTATAGCAAAGTTTTGCAGGTATAATGGAGTAGACAACAGAAAAATACCACCTCCTATGAATTCAAAGAAGAATGGAAATGATACTGGCAAGAGTATTGCAGATGTGAAGAATGATTTTGAAAATTTTTTTAAGAAAGGAGAAGACAAAAATAGTGGAAATATATGGAAGATTAAAGAAACTAGTGATACATTAGTTTAGGGAGAGTCAGTAGATGCTACTGAATCTTCACCTGACGGTAGCAAGATAGAATCGACCTAATTAGCTGATCACAGCCTTAGGGGAGCATTAAATGCAACACATTAGAATATATCCTGCCCCACAAATCATGTAGTGAGCTCATGCGAGCTTGAGAATATGTTGAGATGAAATTATGGATCATATATCTAAGAGCACATCATTAGCCGACTTGTATATTTTGATCGCCAGATTCAGCAGCCGACCAGACAGTTTGAAGTGAAAAAGAAAAGTCATAACCTAACTTGTATAAAGCACTATGTTATAATCTATTTTTCTATCATTTGACAAAGAGTGAGCAGAGGAGATCAGAGAGCATAAGTATTCAACCATTTCTACACCTACCGTGCATGATTAATTGAAGCATAAACTCAGATTTTCGCATGTGAAAGGTATTCTACATTATCTAAGCTATGGATGCACCTGTAATTTTTGATGTTGTTGATTGTCCTAGATACAAATTCAAGAAACATCCTTATAAGTCATGTGAAGAGGATCCGAAAGGAGAATTTTCATAGACCCCACATGGTTTACTTCATGTTGAAGGTATTAGGGCTTACATACACTATAAGTATGACACATTAGGAGAGAATGATATACTCACAGAAATTGAAAACATGTCTGAAAATGGAATCATGAAGGAAGAATGGAAACACATTAGTCACTTAAGTATAATGAATATTATGGAATTATGTGTCTTCGATGAAAATGAATGGTTTAAAATACTTATGATCATGGTTCATGACCAATTCATATGGATTGGTAGCCAACCTGTGAAAATATGTAGTGACCTAATTCATGAGATTACTAGTCTTGATAACACTAGAATTGTTCTTGTTGCTGAGAAACATGTTAAGAAGGAAGTCAAAACCCTAACACACTCGAAGTGGGAAAGAAGGGAAATGATAGTAAATGATATTTTTCAACAAGATGTAAGGTTGATTGCAATGATACTTGGTTACAAATTTTTCTACAGCAGTAAACCTAATTTAGTATCAGCTAGAGTTATTATGATGGCATGGAGAATGGTAAAAGAAAACACATAGTTCAACCCATGTGAGGTATTGGCACAACAATTCCTTGAGAATGTTAAGCTTGTGAAGAAAGATGGAATGAAAACCTTCAAATTTGGATCATTATTGGTACACATGTTCATTCATATTGAACACAAGTTTCCTGGTTTATATTCTAGTGGCTGGAAAACTAGAGTTCCCACTGGTATTTTGATTTCACAGAGTTACAGGAGATAGAACACTACTTGGGTAGATGGAGAAATGTTTGCAATGATCAAAATTCTACAAAGAAAAATGAAGAGTAGATACATACTACATGAGGATATAGTTGAGAAGTACAAGGACACAATTTGTTTTATGGTTGAAATAGACTATGTATGTTTTGAGGTAGTGACCCCTAGAAATAAATGGTGTTACCCTATGGGTTATGAAGTGAGTTCCGAAGTACTCACCATGCAAGTAGAACATATTCTTGCATCAGAAGTTGATACATTAGAAGAGAGATGGGGAACATATGAGGAGAAGTCAGAGAAGGTAAGAGAAGAGCAGTATAAAGGATAGAGGAAGAGAAAGATTGCTAATCTTATTCATGATTGTGGATTAAAGGCTGGTCTATCTGAGGAAGAACTAAAAGATATGAAGAAGAAGATGGCAGATAGATCCCTTGGAGTAGTTAGTGGAAGCACTAATGCCCCTTCCACCCCTGAAGTAATTATGGTTGATAACACACCTCTACCACAGTAGCAGGCAGAACAAGTGAAGGAAGTTAGTCCTAGAGTAACTAGATCTAGTATGCAGACAAAAGAGAAGAGCACAACTGAGGAAGAAGAGAAGAAAAATGAAAAGAATAAAGCATGGAAACGTGACATTAAAATGCTAGAGAAAAGAGCAATTGAACAAGGAAAATTGGTTTCAATTGATAAATATTATGACACATATGAAGAAGTAGATAAACTAGAGATTGAAGACATTGTAATAGAACACATGCCTTAGTTTCAAGAAGACACTTTTGGAAGTTGAAGGAAGCATACCCTCATATTTGTATACAAAATTGGAAAGCAGAAAGCGTTTGGCACAAGTTGAAGATGATTAGATTAGAAACAGAGAGATTGATGACATGCTACCTGTGTTATCTATACAAGAGAGATACTATAGTCAAGAATTGAAACCCTTGTTGAGGAAAAAGACAAGATTACTAAAGATAATGGCAAGGAAATATGATGAAGTGACTGAGGAAACTCAGAAGGCACTTGAGAAGATACTATTGAGAACTAATTTTGTCAAGCCCCAACCTCCTAAAATAGATTTACCTACACAATTAGGAATGGATGATAGGACAAAGGACACAAAGACTAATTATGAAGAGAGTAAAGAAGACACTATTATAGATATCTATGTTTCTTGTGTGGCAGTAACACTAGACCCCTCACAAGATGAGAAGGACCCTTTTGCAGGAACCATGGAAACTTCTATTGCTGATGAACCTAAGAAGGAAGAGGAGAATAAGGAAGATGAGAAGAAAGAGGATGAAGGATAGAAGACTTAGCTAAAATAAGATGTGAAGGAAGAGGTAACTTTACCATCTAGTTTATTGTTGGCAAGTAGTAATGTAAATGTTGATAACATGGATGAAGATGAACTGGTGAAACTAGCATTCACCATACTGAACAAAGCAAAGGAGAAATCAGTACAAAAAGGAGATGAGAAAACAAAGGTGATTTCAAGAGCTATTAATACTATGAATGAATTGGTTCCAGTACCCTTAGCATTCTAGAACAAAGATGATATTGAGAACTTGAAAGTCACACTTGATGAGTTTGATGGCCATTTTGAAAATTTACTGAAGACTGTAGAGGTGAAAGCAGAGAAAACATATGAAGAGAAGAAGCTGATAAAGGTATGCAATTCCATCTCATGGGACTTAGGAGTTGTGAAAACTTGTCTGATAAATGCAAAGAACTGCATTACACATGGGATAAATTTATTTGGTTACATCATGAATCCTATCAGACACATTCAAAATGTTGAAGATATTATTGCCAAGGAAAGTGCAACTTTGAATAGGTTAATGGATGGTTGTGAAATATCTTCACAGACCACTACATAGTTAGACATGGAAGTGACAAAGATATTGGCTAAGATCAGTGTATTATAGAATGAGAAGGAAAGAGTACTAAATAGATTCAATTTACTGAGGAACTTCATTACTTCAAAGCTATAAATACTTGAGGCACATCTGAAAAATTTAGAAAAGACTACATATTCATTGTTCAAAGGCTTACCCACAGACTTGAAGAATGCTGAAACTACATCTTTTGCATTGAATGGATTGATTCATATAAGTCAGATTTTGTTTAAGACATGGAGCTCTGAAGTGAAGAATTTGGAAGATTCCTTCCAAGACATTCTAAAACTTGTGATCAAGAAGTGATACT
>MU226887.1:2421079-2443767 GCA_018584345.1 Thuja plicata | reverse complement strand
TATATATATATATATATAAAGAAAAAAAAGAGATAAGGAGAACAAGTGGAGACTGTTTTGTTTTGTTGGAACACTTAGTATTTTTTTTTGTTAAGTGTTCCCATCAATGCCAAAGGGAGAGATTATTGGCAAGTGATCAAATAAACCTTATGTTAAATATTTAATTGATATTCTGATATATTAATTAAATAAAAATTACAAAATTGTCAATCAAATAAAAAATGAATTAAATTAATTATAAAAACATAAATGTGCATTCAAAATCAATTAATTTATTAAAAATGCATATGACATCATCAAATTCAGTTAACTGATTATCAAAATGGAAATAATCCAGTTCCACTCAGTTAATTGATTCTCCACTGTTTATCATTTTGGAAACATTTCAGTTAACTGAAAACTGAATATGGAAGTTTCCAAAACAACTGATCAGTCAGTTTAGTCAACTAACTCTCTCAACCAATCGAATCACTTGCATATGGATTTTTCTTCTTCAATTGAATCTGAGCCACTCCTTTTGTTCGATCTTGACCATCAATTTGAGAGAGATTTCTATAAAAGAGAAACTCTTTTCCTTCACAAAAGATCCTAATTTTTAATTAAAGTTATTATACTACATTTTCAACTTAGCTTTCTTGTATTGTAGATTTCATTCATCTAGCATTGTTTTTTACTTTTTATTCAAGCATGCAAAATCTAATCTTAGTGCATACTTTGTTTTGGGTTTAAAACTGGATATCTCACATTACAATTAGTACTCTAAAACTGAATATTAAGTAGATTGGATCAACCACAAATTTGCATTTTACATAATCATCTTAGATCATTTAGCAGAGATTTTAAATCCCTTGTTTACGTCTTCGGGGTAGTCACTGAGCTTCCAATGAACTGAGAGCAAGCTCATACTCCTGCCTTCTAGAATGCAACAAGTTGACTCTTTCAGACAAGCAGGACGAATGAATCCATATTCATTCTTGTATGCAACTAAAGTATAATGAATATGTTGAAGTGTACTGGTAAGTAAGAATGCCACTTTTAGCACACACATTTATGGTGCCCACCGTGGGGCAGAGTATTTGATTTCTGGCATCATTATAAATTTTTCTTTCAATTTTGTTTTCTGTTCATTTTGAGCAAAAACTGAGCCCACCATTGCATCTGGGTCATCTTTTTAGTTTGAAACGACTATAAATACGCCCATATTTGTCTAAAAAAAATTGCAAGCAGAGGCCGTATGGCCTCTGCATGCAAATTGAGACAAAGTTCTTCTCTATCTAGATGCAAACTGAGGCTGTAGACATAATTTTAAATTTTAAAAAACATGTTTGTTATTGTGTGCATTTTAACCTCTCGACTTTGCATTTTAAATTGAGCTTTCATCCAACACAGCTAGCTCCAAGCTATCATTCACAACACACACCTAGTCTCAAGTTTTACTTCAAAATGCTATGTGTGTGTTTGCTTATTTAAATTTGTTAAGAGTCTACACACATAGCATGTGGGAATAAATTTCTAAACCCACCACCGCTCCAAACCCTTCCTTCACCGCTCCAACCATTCCTTCAGCTACTTCCCACCAGCAACCACAAACAAGTCTCCATGCATCCCGCCACCTCCACCGTCACTTCACCCAACCTCCAACCCCACTACCACTACCTTCCTTTCTCCTCACCTCCCCTAACCCTAACCTCAGCTGCCTACCCCCATCTCCCCATCCTCCAACAACACCCAACAAGCAACCACCCTCCTCCATCCTCTAAACACTCAACCCTCATCCTCAACCCACACACAAACCTCACCACACCCTGCTTCATCTTCCCCCACTCTCTAGAAAACCTCGCACCCTCCACCTTCTTAGCCCTACCCTACCTCCCTCCTTCCTCTCCCTGCTAAACCCCCACTCTTCCCATCTCCCCTCTGCTCCACCTCTCTCCTCCCACCCGCCGCCAACCACTCTCTACCTCCGGCTCCCTCCTCCTTCCTGCCTCCAACCATTCTTTGTCTCTGCCTCACTCCTCCCGCCCATCACCAACCACTCTCTATCTTTTCCATAGCTCTACCAACCCCCCAACCACTCCTCCTCCACCCAAGCACCACCAAATCACCACCCAATCCCATTTTCTAGGCATTGAATTTGATGGTCGTGTAGCCATATTTTTACAGAGATATTGGGTTTTTGCGATGTCCATATAGGTATCAAATTTATCTTCACAAACTGTTGACATCATCCAACATTTGAATTTTAGTGCCCTCACCATTGACAGTTTTGGTTTTGCACCCTAACTTTAAAGTGCTATATCTTGCTCATTTCAACTCCTTTTATTGAGGAACTTTTTTTTATTTTGGGTAAATTTATCTGAGGATCATTGTGGTGAAATTAGTTTTTGATTTTTCTTCCTGGATTTTTTATAAATCACTATTTATGATTACTTTACCTACCTAATCCTACATTTTGCAACTTTCAGAGCCTCGTATGAGCTCATATGATCACCTTTTTCAGTGTATTTTTTTTTAAACTGCATGATTTTCTGTCTACTTTCTGAATATGTGATTTTTTTCTCTGATTTTATGATTTTGATAATGTGGACTAATCTTTGGCTTTGATGTTCATGTGGTTATCTTTTATGTACAACCTAATAGTGATTTATAGAATGTTATCCAAGAAGAGTAAAACACAAACTACTCACAAATTGGTTTTGCAGCTTGCCTTTGATCGACAGAACACAAAACATTATGCTTGTATCTTGTTTTTGATTTCTTAAAAAAGGAACCCACATGCAAGACTTCTTAAAATGAACAATTTTTTGTTATTTTAGGGATGGAAATAATGTTAGGAAACTATTCTCTCACCCTTTTGGGATGATCATAAATCTAGAAACATTTATTGTCATTTGTTGTTTGAGATCTACAACTTTAGAGGGCTTGTCTAAGTGGGAAAAGTACTCAACCTTGGAGAATGACTAAAGTGAGAACAAGCTAACACCAAGCTTCTTTAACTCACTATAATCAAAACACTTCTCAAGGTCAAAACCTCAGAAGATAAGTGGCATTTGAGCTTATACTCAGCTCTCACCTAATACAAAGCAAGGTCTCTAGGTCTCAATCACGTATCGTGAACTGTTTGTGCTAAGGTGCTCTATGGGGTTAATAGCCTAAATTGTGCTTGTGCGCACATAGAGGATATGCTTAAATGAAGACCCTTACTAAAACCTTTTTTAGTTAGTGGCCAAAATCCTTTTCTAATTGTTGATATAGGCATTGTGAGATGTGCATGCCTAAGAAATCTCTCATGTACCCCTCTTGTTGAGACAGTAAATTTATCAAGATCCTCGGATCTTGAGAAATTCAAAGCTTGGTAGGCCCAAGAAGTGTGCACCATGGAGGGGAGTCAGTGCTGCCAAGCTTCTAAATGTCCAACTTGAATGAGCATTTTATTGTAAGAGGATTCAAACAAGTATTGTCCATTTCTCGCCACCTAGGAATAAGGTTTTCTTGATGTGATTGAATAGCTAAGGACTTCTTGATGTGTCTGGTGTGAGTGTTCACTGAAACAACAACAAAAATGATCAACCAATCTGGAAAACTGTACACTTTCAGTATTTGTCTATCTTGTCTCATCTGAAATCTCAATGATCTTGTCAAAAATTTATTGAAAGTCCATCAAATTGGTTTCAAAAACTTTTCAAAACTTTATCTTCCATCAGTCTATGCTACTACATTCAGTCTATTCTGAAATTTATGCTATCATAATGCTTCTGTTCATTCACATGCAAGTGCAATCTATTGTTACTCCAACCTATCACTGTCTTGAAATTGGATGTGGTTATGCTTGTCCAATTGACTGAGTCCTTTGTTCACCCTAATCATCTTTGTCTGTGCTATCCTTATTTTTAGTTGTGAGAGAAGGTTCATTAACCTTGACTCAAGATCAAAGTCTTTGCTATCTCCATCCTCAGTTGGATGTTTATCTCTTGGTCTCTTTGGTCTTGGACATAGAAAACACTTCAAATATCACCACAGTGTCAGTCAGGCGAATCAACTTATCTTATGCCTATATGAACTAGAAGTCATTTTAGAGAATTTCACGAAGAAGACAAACAAGGATTCCTATTCAAACACCAATCCTTGTTTGGAGAGAATCCTCTCTTTGAGGGAGATCCTCAAATTCCTCTTAGATCACAATCCCTAGAAGACAAGTTACCTACTCCTAAGATGTCAAAAGAAAGACAAGGTAGAGGTAGGTCTCGATGGAGAGACCTCTCTAATGGTACCAACCATTGCAATAGTCAACATTCCTCAATTCCATCAGACCCCATGAGGAAGAGATTGATGATTGTCTCTAGGATAAGAGGTTTGTAAAACACATGAAAACAATCCTAAATTGGGACAAGGAACAATATTTCCTTTCTCTAGCAGAGCAAGGTGCTCAACTTCCACCTCACTTCAAAGATGAGGATATCATTGCTAGGGAATAAGAGACTCCCATGATTCTCATAACTAAACAAATGCAAACTATGCAACAGGAATTACAAAAACTCCAAAGGGAAAAGGAAACACCCAACACAAGGTTTTCTTTAAACATAATCTGTCCCTTTTGATAAATATTTGTACTTACCTCCATTCCCGCATGGGGTTGAAATTCCACAATTTGATAAGTACAACGGTCACTCTGATCAACAAGATCACATCCAAGAACTATGCGCTCTTTGTACAAAATTTATGCATGACTAGACATATCTTATGCATCTCTTTCCTCAGAGTTTGAGCAGCCAAGCTATGGAGTTGTTCTCAAAGTTACCCCCCGGTATAAAATTTTTTGATGAGCTAATGAGTCTATTCCTGCAACACTATTATTACAATATCCAACATCCTGTGATGATGATTGATTTATGCAACATCAAGCAAAACACAAGAGAACCATTTTTGACCTTTCTTCAATGATGGTGAAAGATGTTTTCTAGATATCCATGAATCATGCCTGAATCTGAAAAGATGGATATTTTCACTAGTATTCTTATTCCAAAACTAAACTACCCTCTTTAGATGCAATGTCCACCCTCTTTCAAGAAAATGGTGGAAACCATGATGAAAATAGAAGATGTGTTTATTAAAAGGGGTGACATTACCCTCTATAAAGAAAACAAGTTTGGTTCCAACTCCAAAGACAAAACTAAATATTGGAACAAAAACAAGCATGTGGTAAATGACATAGTAGTCAATTACTCTACTCCCCAATCAAAACTAGTAGTATTCAATTTGACAAGTGGCTCCAAGGCCCTAAAACTGCTGAAAATATCACTAAATCCTCATCTTCTAAAGGTACTAGTAGTTTTTTGAAAGACAAACCATGGATTAAATGTAAACAAGACTTTGACTCCTTAGGTGAGTCCTATGAATCTACACTCAAAACTCTATTGGAAAACAAATTGATCACGTTGACAGATAACTCCAAACCATATGATCCATAAATCAAACCTAAATGGTGGAGAGACAATTATTTCTGTCAATTCCATAGAAACAAAGGACACATGATAGAAAATTGCATGAGGCTCAAACATGAGATCCAAGATCTCATTGATAATGAAATAATTGTGGTTGATAATCACAACAAGAATGCTAATCATAAGGCATTCAAAGATCCTTTCCTGAAACATCACAAAGGAGAAAATTCTAAGAAAGGCACTCAAATCAATCACACTTATTCTAATTATGAATATAACATCATCAACATGCTTGAGCCATCTCATTTTGAATATTGCAATGTCATCATCATCAAATAGAAAGAGAAAGATTCTCGATCGGCCAACGCAGTGACTCAAGCATAAGCAAAGGTCACCCTGGGGGTTCTAGATCTTCCAACCCTTCATCATCTTCCAATAAACCATCGGTATCCAAATCTTGGGTACCTCTTAGCAAAAAAACCACTGTGGGTACCCCTAAAGTCTCACAGTCCAAATAGCTACCTTTGTACAATACTGTGGACTATAGCATCTTTGAGAAAATGTAGAGAACCTCTACCCAAATTTCAATCTTTGAATTGCTCAAACTCTCTCCATCTCACCAAGAGAACCTGAATAAAGTGCTATCAACTACCAATGTCCCTAAGGGCTTGGATCTAGATTTGTTTCAATCCATGGTGGGTCACTTGACCTCGCCACATTACCTATCATTCTCAGAAGAAGATGAAAAATCTTTAAGTCATCCACACAATCTCCCCTTGCATGTCAAAGTCATGATCTATAAAAACCACGTCAGACGGGTCTTGATAGATGGAGGCATAGGGTTGAATATTTGGTTATGCAGGTTAACTGAGAAATTAGGATTTTCAGAGAATGTCGTTGATCCTAAAAATAAAACCACTATCAAGGTGTATGATGAACAAGAAAGATCTTCTAAAGGTCTCATAACTTTACCAATCTAAATAGGTCCTGTTGAGAGGGATGTTACCTTCCAAGTTCTGGATCTTCCACTGGCCTACAACATTCTATTGGGAAGACCCTTGATCCATGAGATGCAGGAAGTGCCATCAACATTCCATCAATGCATCAAATTCCCATTCAATGGTGTAGAATTCATTGTTCCTGTAGACACTAGTTATGCCTATAACACATTAAGACAAGCAGTGGATACCCTTGTCTTGCACAATAGTGAGGTGTCCAACTTTGAACCAGCTACAAATTTACTGAAGGAAATGGAAAATAAACTCAAGATAAAGGACATAGGTATGGGTGGATACTTAGTGAAACTCATACTATCACTCACATCTCTTCCCAGATCACCTAGGTCTTATGGAAAACCATCATAAGAGATGAAGCCAACAACACCCCAAGAAATCTATGATGTTAACTTTGTTCAATCCAACACACCATCAGAAGATGAACAAGAGGAAAGAGATGCTCTGGCTTGGTTATATAAGGAACTTGAAGATAATGAAGTTGAAAAATGTGTAATACCCCCTGAAAAATTTAGTGTGGGGTATAAGGTGGCTTGTAAAATGGGTTATTTGGGTAAAGGACTCATTGGACCTAATCAAAATGGACTTACAGAACCAATCTCTGTTGACTACAGATGAACTAGAGACACAAATAGTCTAGGGTTCTTATCCAAGAAAGAACAAAGAGCGAAGAATTTCCTAGATAAAGGAAAGGGACATCAGGTTCTTGAAGAGAAAAACACAACAGTAGAAAGCATTGACATACCCACATGCAACTAGGATGATTCTGATGATTTCAATGCAAAGGATGTGTATCCTTCCCCCATTCCTCCTAATATTTTGCCTCTTCTCTTTGATGAAGGTACACCCTAGGTCAACACTACTGAAGAATGTATTCTAGAGGGATCACCAATGACTTTTGATCAGTCAAAGACTACAATATCTAAACAAGCTATAGAAGAAAATAGTCTAACCAAAGAAGAGTTCTTAGGTAGAACTGGTCCAAACTGGTGGAAAAGAGTAGATTTCACTCATGTCCTTGATATGAAACCCAATGATGAAATAGACTCCCATGAATATGAGTTTGACAGTCTTTCAGAGGGCACTTTAGATATAGAGGTGGATAGAGTTTGGTGATGTGTACCCAGGCTCCATGTAGGTGAAGGCTTAGGAGTTAGGTCTGATGAATCAGGATTTCCTATTTTTGACATGGGCTTTGATGATGCTGTGAGGGATATTTCTAATTTGAACATGTCTATATAAGGTTTAGGTCTAGGAATCTACTTAATAGTCATCATCTATGATGAACATACCGTGAATGCCCTCGAACCCATTGAACCTTTGCCGTTAATGCATCATGAACTCATTGATTGGTCCTTACAGGGACAACCTATTGAAATGCCTACATTCCCCAATGACTATGCTTTAGCCTACTATCTTAATGCCACTAAACCTATCACTTCTTCCACCAGTGAACCTAGTATGAGCCTAACTGTATCAGACATCAAGTATCTATTTTATAAAATAAAAATGAGAAAAAGAAAAGGTTCTAAAGGTGAAAACCACATTGTGGCAGTTTCATAACCCAAAACTGTAAAAAGAAAAGATGCATCCAAAGGTGAAAACCTCTCTAAGGTACCTAAGGATGGGATGCTTGATGTCTTACCTAGTCATTTATAGGAATGATCATTAGTTCTTATAGAACCAACTCAACTAGTGAATATCAGTACATAGGAACATCCGCACATCATTCATGTGTCTAAATCTTTGTCTACGAAAGAGCTCAAGGAATTCATAGAATTATTTAAAGAGAAAAAGATAAACTTTGCATGGAAATACTTAGATATGCCTGGTTTGGATCTAGATCTTATCATGCACCATCTCTCAATAGCTCCTGGAGTAAAACCAGTGAAACAAAAACTTAGAAAAATGCACCCTCATGTTGCATTACTTATCAAGGCTGAACTGGAGAAACTACTCAAAGCTGGATTCATCCAAGCTATTGACTATGTAGAATGGATTTACAACATCGTACCAGTATCAAATCTAGACAAATTCATCAGAGTCTACACTAATTTTAGGGATCTCAACAAAGCATGTCCAAAGGATGACTTTCCTTTGTCTAACATTGACATGATTGTAGACATGGCTACTGGGTATGAAATGCATTCTCTCATGGATGGTTTATCAGGGTACAACAAAATCAAGATTGCTCCAAAGGATCAAGAAAAGACGACCTTCACATGTGCCTGGGGAATGTTCTGCTAGAATGTCATGCCTTTTGGTTTGAAAAATGCAAGAGCTACCTATCAGAGGGTAGTAACAACTATCTTCCATGATATGATGCACAAAACCATGGAAGACTATGTGGATGATACCCTTGCTAAATCAAAGAAAATATCTTTGCACCTACAATAGTTAGGACCACTCATGGATAGAATGGAAAATTTTAAATTACGGTTGAATCCTAAGAAATCTGCATTTGGTGTTACCTCTGGCAAGCTGTTGGGTTATATTATCTCAGCTAAAGGCATAGAAGTTGATCCTAAAAAGGTACAAGTGATACTAGAAATGCCACCTCCTAAGAAACATCAGTTAGATGAGAACACTCCAAGGGAGAATCTAGTATATCAGAAGCTTCATCTCACAGTTGTCTGATAGAGCACAACCGTTTACCAAGACTCTGCGTAAAGGAATTACTTATCAATGCAATGAAGAATGTGACAAGAGTTTCACTCAAATCAAAATGTACTTGGGAAACTCGCCAGTACTCATGCCACCTCAACAAGGAAAACCATTGATTCTATACATTTCAACTACCTCAACATCACTAGGGGCACTACTAGCAGAGGAAGATAAAAACAAGAAAGATCATTCTATCTACTATATCAGTAGAAGATTGGTATCCTATGAGATGAAATACTCTATGATTGAGAAAGCATGCCTGGCAATAGTCTTTGCATCTCAGAAATTGCATCACTACAAGTTGGCTCACTTAGGCAAACTAGTGGTTAAAATTGACCCTTAGAAGTATCTCCTAAGTAAAGCTACCTTCACTGGTAGATTGGCTAAATGGGTTATTCTTCTTAGTGAATTTAACATAGAATATATTGAGTGTAAATAAATCAAAGGGAAAGTAATTGCAGATCAACTGGCTGATGCTCCACTATAGGACAATGAACAAATCAATGTTGAGTTCCCAGATGGATCTATTTTGCACATCACCCATAGATCCTGGAAAATGTTCTTTGATGGCTCCTTCACGCAACAAGGTTCAAGTGTACAGATTTTGTTTCTAACTCCTCAAAACTATTCCATTCCAAAGGCATGCAAGCTCATGTTTCCTTGTACAAACAACATAGAAGAATATGAAGCACTGGTAAATGGAATCAAAATGGCTCATGAATGGAATATTTTTGAGTTACATGTCCATGGTGACTCTCAACTTGTAATCAACCAAATAAATGATATATACCAGACTAAGGATGAAAAAATATGCCTTATAAATGAATGGTTGATGACTTTAAGAAATATTTCACTTTCATCACATTTCAACAAGTTCCACAGATACAAAATAGAGAAGCTGATGCCATGGCTACACTAGCTTCCTCGCAGCAATAAGAGGACAATTTCTACTATGAGTTCCTGGTGGAAGAAATCCATTTCCCTTCCTACAACTCCCTTAACTCCCAAATGGTTTGTTCAGTCATTGAACATGAATCCTCCCATTATGACCATGTCTACTCTTACCTACGCCATTAGGTAATTCCTGATGGACTAACTAGAAATGAAAAATGACACCTCATCAGCAATGCCTCACAGTATGTTCTTGTGCCAATGATTTGTATAGGAAAGCATTACACAGTACTTTGCTTAGGTGTCTAGAAAAAGAAGAGTCCAAACATGCTTTGTCTAAAGTCCACAAAGGAATTTGTGGTTCTCATTCTAATGGTCTGACTTTGGCCCAAAAACTTCTTAGAGTAGGGTATTATTGGCCAGATATGGAGAAAGAAGCTATCAAGTTCTCAAAAGCTTGTAAGAATTTCCAACTACATGGAAATATTATACATGCTCTAGCAAGGGAGCTCATTCCTTTGGTAACACACTGTCCCTTTCAATAATGGGTATTCGATGTAATCAGGCAGATTTACCCCTCATTTTCTAATGGACACAAGTTCATTATTGTAGCTACTAAGTATTTTACCAAGTGGGTTGAGGCAGTCCCACTCATCAAAGTGATAGGACAACAGGTCTTGTTGTTCATTTTGAACTACATCATTTGTCACTATGGCATACCTTCCTCCATCATCACTGACAATGGAGGACAATTTAAGAACAAAACTATGGATGAGTTGTGTGAAAAATTCAAAATTACACAACACTGATCTTTCGTCTATTACCCACAAGGTAATGGATAGGATGAGGCCTCAAATAAAAAATTGTTGAAAATCTTGCATCATATGGTTAACAAGTCTGGAAGGGATTGGCACCTGTAGATCAATCCTGCATTATGGGCTTATAGAAAAAGCATCAAAACACCTATAGGGGCAACCCCATTTGCACTGGTATATGGGGCAGAAGAAATCTTACCCATAGAGGTAGAAATCCTATCTCTTAGGGTTTGTTTTTATAGACTTGTACTAGAAGAAGAGTACAGTGTTTTGAGACTCCAAGAACTAGAGTTGTTGGATGAATGTCAGAAAGTGGCCTTTGATCACCTTAGAGCTTATTAGAAAAGAATGTCAAGAGGATACAACACGAAAGTTAGGCCTAGAGAACTTCAGGTGGGTGACCTTGTGTTGAGAAAAAATCCCTACAATTAGTCACATAGAGAGCATAAGGGGAATTTTGAACCCAAATAGCTGGGTCCTTATATCATTAGTGCACCATTCGGCTCTGGAGCCTATCGACTCTCCACACCTGAAGGAGAACTGCTTTGAGAGCCCATCAACACTCTCCATCTGAAGAAGTTCTACACCTAAGGCATTCTCTGTGATCAACACCTTATACATGGTTATGTCCTGAAAAAATCTAAAAATAGGAAAAAAGTCCTAAAAAAATGATCATCTTGGTGAAAACCTAGCAATAGGAACCTTAATGCATCAATCAAAAAGATAAAAAAAAATTGAAAAAATACAAAAAAATTGAAAAAGAAGAAAAAGTGCCTTGGTGAAAACTTGGTAAATAGGCGCCATGGTAGCAAAAATAGAATCTCTGCCAAGTAGGTGAAAACCTAGTAAACAAGTGCCTCTTGTACTCAGTGCTCTATCTATTAATGCTTAGTCTTAGCAATCCTTTGCTTCAGTTTGTACATAGATTTTAGTCACTTTTGTGACACTCTGGTTCTTCTGAGGACCCTCCTAGATTGAAACTGATCCAAATTCATAACCTAGGGTAAATCAAATTGGCTTTGTCCTGGAAGTATGAGTCAAGTCAGACATCATCATTCACTAATAGTGACATGGGTCCCCAATTTGATCACATCCTTGGTTTACACCAGAGTCAGTAATCTTGTCATTTCTAAAAGACAACTCGCTATTGACACAAATAGGTGTATCTCAACACCACAATCAACATTGTTTCTTAACACTATCTTTGGACACATCTATGTTTCTTAACACACATTGGATATCACAAATGTAAGCAATAGATCGATAACAATCAAACACAAAGCACTCAAAAGAACAACGGTGTTTCTCAACAACTCATACATATACACATCCAAAAACATTGAAACTAGCTGTGTTATGTTGAACTTCTATTCATATGTTGTTTGTTCTCATTGATTTTGCTAATCTTTTCTCTGTCTACTACTTATTGGTGTGGTCCCGATGATCTAACAATGTCAAATAAACTGGGTGTATGTGGTAAGAGTTCCTGCATTAAGGTAGAAAAGCCTCACATCCCTCGATCCTATTTAGTTGTATGCCAAGGTGAGGTCAAAACTATCTTCTTGACTATTATTGCTCAGCTTGTTTACGCAAGATCACACTCATTATTATCTTGGCTTTGAATGCCTCGATACTGGTGTACTCTTGCAACATCAACTGGAAACAATGTTTAGGTCATCTCAGCTATTTTTCCTTGATGCTTATGTTGGTTTCTCATATCTTATCTGATGAAAGTCATTTTCATATTCTTATGGTCGTAGTGGCACTAATAAGGATTGTATCAACTTCGATGTTCCAAAAATTCTCAATTATGAAAATTTTCAATGCTAAAGCTCAGTGACTACACCTTAGGTTGCATTCATGTTATTCTTGCATATGCATGGTGTTAAATCAGCATAATATTGATATCTATCTCCAATGTGAAGGATATGAGGTTCTTATCGATCAATCTTCTCATTGTCAAGTGGTTAGTTGTGATGTCAACCAATAGAAATATCTCATGTTTTTCTTGTAATCAATCCATGTATCTTACTTTTGGTCAATCTAGGTCAAACATGATCTCTCATCAAGTACATCTTTTTTCCTAACCACATGGGACCGATTTTTAACTAGATCAGTTTCTTCCTAAATTGTCTAATCAATCAAATTACTTCTCATCAGTGGGGCACCTAGCCATATTTTGATTTTGCTACTGGGGGGCAGGATCAGGACATCAACATTCTAGTGATTACATCCTCAATCAAAACCCCATCACTTGGGGCATCTCAGCTTCATCACATCAAATCAAGTTGAGATCACCTTAAATCAAAGGCAACCTAATCAATGGTCTTATAGAATGCCAAATACACTCAAAACTAGACAAGGTCGGTCTTATACGGGCTATTCATTATTGAAACCAGATACATTGATCAAATTGGCTTCATCACTTCAAATCAATTCAATTTTCTTGCTAATCAAATCTCTTAATGGTAATCATTTTCATCACTTCAGATCAAACTGGTTATTCATTCAAACCAATCAAAAAGGTCTAAGAGTTCCTGATAGATGTTTATTTTCATCACTTCAAATCAAACTACGCATTATGTTTATATCTTTTGATCGATCTTTGTCCAATCAAGCTTGGAGTCGTTATTCTTCTTCTTCAAAAGAATGGTTTCATCACTTCAAATCAAACTATTTTGGGTCTTCTCTCTAACGAGTCTTTGAATCATTGTGCTGATTGCACATCAATTCAATGAGGGGCAAATGTAATGACATAAAAATGTTCATCTAAACCCTAGACCCCCAATCTCAATAATTAATTAAGAAACCCTGATCTTGATTACCCTAAGTCCTAAATCAAATAGGCAATTATCAAATTCAAACTGATCTGACCTAAACCCTAGGTCCCAATCGATCATCTTACTTGATTAATTAATTAATTCCTAAAATCACATTACATTGGCAAATAAACCTTATGTTAATTATTTAATTGATATTCTGATATATTATTTAAACAAAAATTACCAAATTCTCAATTAAATAAAAAAGGAATTAAATTAATTATAAAAACATAAATGTGCATTCAAAATCAATTAATTTATTAAAAATGCATATGACATCATCAAATTTAGTTGATTGATTATCAAAATGGAAACAATCCATTTCCACTCAGTTAACTGATTCTCCACTGTTTATCATTTTGGAAACATTTCAGTTAACTAAAAATTGAATATGGAAGTTTCCAAAACAACTGATTAGTCAGTTCAGTTAGCTGAGTCTCTCGACCAATCGAATCACTTGCACATGGATTGTGCTTCTTCGATCGAATATGAGCCACTCCTTTTGTTCAATCTCGACCGTCGATTCGAGAGAGATTTCTATAAAAGAGAAACTCTTTTCCTTCACAAAAGATCCTAATTTTTAATTAAAGTTATTATACTGCATTTTCATCTTAGGTTTCTTTCATTGTAGCTTTCATTTATCTAGCATTTTTGTGTACTTTTTATTCAAGCATGCAAATTCTAATCTTAGAGTACACTTTGTTTTGGGTTTAAAACTGAATATCTCACATTTCAATTAGTGCTCTAAAACTGAATCTTAGGTAGATTAGATTGACCACAAATATCCATTTTGAATAATCATCTTAGATCATTTAGCATATCTTTTAAATCCTTCATTTAGGTCTTTGGTGTAGTCACTGAGCTTGCAATGACCTGAGAGCAAGCTCATACTCCTGCATTCTAGAATGCAACAGGTTGACTCTTTCAGACATGCAGGATGAATGAATCCATATTCATTCTTATATGCAACTGAAGTATAATAACTATGTTGAAGTGTAATACTAATTAAGAAGGTGACTTTTAGCATGCACACCAGTTATTAGTTCCTTTAGTTTAATCCAACCCTGCATTTCATGAATGACTATTGTCTTCTTTCTCCTTGCCAGGCACATACTATCTCACCTAGGGAAAGCCTTTAAAAATAGCTAACACCATTTTTTAGAACCTATAAAAAAGATAATATAATTTATATTTTCTCCTCTTTCCATCCTCCATGGCCCATTCAGGTTCCATGGTTGGAATTCATCGGGGAGCAATATTTACACAAACAACCCTTACACTGGCAGAGAGCAGTCTAGGAAGGATTGATTTATTTCAAACACACAAAACTATATAAAAACTTAAAATAAAAAGCTACATAGTAAGGAAACAAGTAAATTAAGCTATTCTACACATTAAAATAGGTAATTTAATCAATTTTTAATGGTTGATCATTGTATCTTGCAAAACTGAAAGAAAACAACAAACAATCACCAACTCCTTCTTGGGAAATTCAACTAAAACTTCTCCAACCTTTGTAAAATCAGAGGAGAAGCCTTATATAGGTCCAATGGGATCATAAAAAACCAACTAATCTGACCCATAAATTCCATTAGAGAATTTTCAACTTTGTCCAAATGTTGTCAAAAAGTTGTCAATGTTGCTAAAGCAACATTTGGCGACTTTTGTGTCTTTTACATTTTCAATGTTTTGACCCATGAATGGGTTACACAAGGTTAATATAATAACCCTATACCTAATACCACCTCAAATAGGTCCATCTCATTAATCTAGTTTCCATTTCCTCATTTTTCCTATTTTGGCATTTAAGACATCTATGGGGTCTCTTGGACAAAAATGAATACAACGAACCATCTAACCTACCAAATCAACACAAAACAACCTAACATGCTTATTTATTTACATGACCTAGCATAGGCCTTCAAATTTTTTTTTGAAGGATCTAACCATTGGTTACTCCTACACCAATGCAATATTAAATCTAAGTCAAAAAAATTCTAAACCTAAATGACTCATATGGGTACAATTAAAATTGTAGATAAAAGTTGAGAAAAATATGATACCACAAAGATTTCTAGGCCAAAGTTAATCGATGAAAGTGTGACATCCTCAAATTGGGACATTTAAGCCCCTAAAAAGCCCTATAAAAAACTAAATAAATTTATACATATTTTAAATAATATTTTGAAACCAACATATTATTCTTTTTTTAAAAAATATTTAAAAATTTCTACTTCTGGTGTTAAAGCTGCCCATGCACATGGAATAGAAAGAACACTATGTGGTTTTCTCACACCACCTGCTACACCTTGTAATGCATATTATTCATATACCACTTTAAATTTTGATATAAATTATTTTTATTTTATTTTTATAAGATTGAGGTGATTAATTAATAACATGTCATAAACACAAATTATCACACCTGCATCTTCTATCTACTAGGAAACACCATCATTATTAGGTTATTGGTGAGGGCCACATCCTCTGTAGTGTAAGCATGAAATCTAATCCCACAACATGTACATGAATGGGATGTTGAACCATTTTCATTCATGTTAGTATCAACCCTAGACCATATATTCTAGTAGTTGAGGCACATATTCTCAATGTGGTGGGATGATCCAAATGGTACATCTGATGATTATGTAGGTGGCATAGGTGTTCATCCATCCTCTATTCTGACTAACTGTGTCATGTTGAACAATGACATGAGTTAATAATGTGGCTTCCTAAATATTTTGTTACTTTATAGAATCCTTTAGGGAAACTGAGACTATGACGTGAACCATGGGCTTAGTAGCTAAAGGCCTCCTATGTTGTGCATGTACGAACCTCTAGGAAAGGGATCTATCAAGGAGAGAGCCTCTCCCTCTACCCCTAGAACTATCACAAATTAAAATTATTTAACTTCAATCTGAGGATAAACTCACAATATATCTTTCTCAAAAAACACATAGGTGCCTCCCAATTGCTACAAGGTAGTTAGTCAAATACCATATACCACCTATCCCAATATGCATTTTTCATCCTAGTGTGGACACATCAATGTATAGGAAACCTATAAATATAACTAGGTAGGGTGTATTCTATTTTAGGGTTAGTGAAAAGAGAACATATGTCATCTTTAAGTATGCCCTTTCTTTTCACCTCATCCTATGACAACCCATCAACATAAAATTCATGACATCTATCTTTAAATGAGCCTCATTGTGTAATATGTCAAGATGCCTCCATAAAACTATTTTCTATTGATTATAGGGTTGTGGTGAGGGATGTGTGGTGGTCATGAGTAGATAACCTCAATGTATTCACTATAATATTAGTTTGAGTAGTGCTTTTTATGGAAGTGTTCCAAGATTGGCTTGCACTTACTCAAATAAGGTCTTAACTTGCCCTAGTCTACTTAGGATCCTAATTCTCTTCTAGAATTCCCCAAAGTCTTGATTATTCACACCCTAAGACTATTCTAACTCCACACCAAGATTTATTTTCTCTGTTCTCATTCTTGAAATATTCCCACCATTGAAAGTGCTCCTTGTATCTATGCTTCCTTGGATGATTCCAAGCTTAAATCTTCCCAAACATCTTGAAAAATGCTATGAAGGACATTTTTACCTTCAATGAATCCATATGACATCTTTTGAATCCCATTTTAATGGATTTTCTATCCCAAAGTGATCGAGTTCCACCTTCACAATGCTTTTGAACCTATTAGGCCTAGTAGCCCTATTAGCCCTATCCAGAGGGTTTTTCTGGATTCTTGTCAAAAAATCCCACAAAACCCTAAAAAAAACTTAGGAATCGGATACCCTTTTCCAAGACCTTAAATATTTTAAAGTTTTTATCTCCTCAAACCATTTGTACACTACTATCCTGAAATGTAGGTCTTTTAGGTCTATTTTCAAGCATTAATAGTGACACACTGATTTCTTTCTATAAATGTGTCAAGATGGATTGGATAGGTTCTATTCTCCTAGGAAGGGTTCAATTAGACCCTAAGGATCCTATAACAACACTTGGTTTCTTTCCCTCACACACTCCTTTGCAATGGTACTTGAGTCTAACTTTGTTACACCCCTAATCGGACAGACAATTATTCACCTATGGCATAACCTTAAAAATAGTAGCTCGACTCTTCAGTACCTCTCCTTGCATATTTATACTATACATAATCTCCCCTAAAATATCCATCCACCCTTACAATATTCCCACGGTTATATTTCATGGTGGAGACATGGAAACACAAACTATTCTAGACTGGACTAGTAGACTCCCTATATCTTAATCAATTTACAAATACTACTAAACTAACTCTATAGTACTTGCACAATGAATGAAAAAGTCTTAAATATACCTACTCAACATGAATCCAAAACTACATTGACTAGTTCAATCCATATAATCACTCTGTAACTCAAAAATGCTCAAATATTACTAAAACCTAGAATTACAAAGCTTCTTTCTAATCCAAAAACTTTCTTACATTCAATTTTCCTTGGGAAATGAGTTCTCAGGAATCTTGGGATACTTCCTCCACCATTTTATGCTAGTATAATTTATTTTTCAACTCCATCTTGAGAGGAATCCAAATGTTGTCTATGTTGCATGCAACATTGCAACAATGCAAAATGTTGTCATGACAACATTGTAGCATCTTTTACATAAATGCTTGAAACTAACTTTTATGACCTCTACTATGCTTGGTACAAGTAATATACATCATTAAGGCCTTTTAGTAACTTTCCCATTCCTAACTGACTCTAGGACCTATTAAGACTCATTTTCCATACTCAAGACAAAACTATGCATTAAAGAAAACTAACTAGACTAGGTTGGATTTGACACTTATTATCAATCCACCTAGTAACACACCTTACAAGACCTATTAAGGTCAAAATTAAACACACATTGACTTGGCTAAGGTCAGTTACAAGCCAAAATATTCTAGAGCTTAGAGGATAGCCTAGGTGCTCCTGCACCATCCTCCCTAAGTGAAATATTTCAATCCATCCTCAGATTGAGTAAGTCAAGATCAATGCCCAACTTTTTGATCCCTGACTCCTTTATCCATGTTGCATCTAAATCCAATTGTCCTTGCCATTTCACTTAGTTTTCTTTGTAATCTTTCATTCTGGTCTTTTTGTAAATTTTGGATTCTAGTATGTAGTTTGGCTTCTTGACTAGTGTAGATGGTAAATGGAGTTCTTCTACCTCTTGGATGACTTTAGTCAAGCTCTGATCTGGATTGGGTATTGGCACTTTGTATAAGACCAAGTCTATAATGTTAAATATAGGTGACAAGCCACTCTTTTTGGTAACTCCACCTTGTAAGCATTTGCTCCATATTTGGCGAGTATAGTGCAGGGTCCATTTATTCTCATATACAAATTGTGTGAGATTCCTTTCTATAGTATATCCTTGTTGAGGTGTGCCATCACTAGATCCCCAACCTTGAATTGGACATCCCTTTTTCCTTCATCCACCTTATTCTTGATTTTCTCAGTATTTTGAATTAGTTTCTTCCTGACTATATCATGGACCTATTGCATAGCATAGGAAAAGTCCTCAGCATATCCACTCCCTTTTACTCCATCCTTTATTTATCCAAGCTCATAAATACCTCTAGGGTGTATGCCATAGATAGTTTCAAATGGACTCTTACCAGTAGTCCAGTTTACAATATCATTCTAGGCATATTCATCTTGGCCTATGAGTTGGTCCCATGTTTGACCATACTCATTTGTTAATAATCTTAGGAGATTACCAAGACTCCTATTAACTACCTCTGTTTGGCAATCATTCAGAGGATGGTATGTAGATCCAAAAGATAAGTTGGTGCCCAACTTCTACCATAGAGTCTTCCAAAAATGACTCATAAACTTGGTGTCTCTATCTGACACAATGCTCAAGGTAAATCCATGTATTCTAACTACCTCTTTATAGAAAAGAGAAGCTAATTATCTGGCATAATTGGTTGTCTTGTAGGGTACAAAGTGAGCCATCTTACTGAATTTGTCCACTGTCACATAGACACTATCCATTCCCTATCTTGACTTAGGCAACCCAAATACAAAGTCCATGCTTAAGCATTCCCATGGTCTAGTTGGGATAGGAAGTGGTTTGTATAGGCCAGCATTAGATGATGTTCCCTTGGCCTTCTGACACACAATACAACTCTTAATGTACTTCCTAATATCAACATTCATATTTGGCCAAAAGTAAAATCTCTAAACAAGTTCTTGTGTCTTACTAACCCCAAAATGACCACTCAATGCACCATTGTGTTTCTCCTGAATCAAATTCTCCCTTATAGACCCTCTAGGGACACATAATTGACTTCCTTTAAATAGGAGATTACTTTGCAAAGTATATTCATAATATTTACTATGAAAGTGGTTCTTATATCCTTGGCATACCTTATAGATGTCTGCAAAGTCTTCATCATCACCATATAGATCCTTGAAGTTTTTTATTCCCATGCTTTGTAGTTGTATCTCCTAGATAGTTACGGCTCTTCTACTCAAGGTATCTGCAACCTTGTTCTGCAATCCCTTCTTATGTTTGATATTGAATGTGTATGCTTGCAGGTATTTAACCCACTTTATATGCTTGTGACCGAGTTTCTCTTGGGAGTTCAAGAAACTTAATGCTTGGTTGTCAGAAAATACTATGAACTCTTTTAGAAGCAAGTAGTGCCTCCACTTTCTCAGTGCTTGAACTAGAGCATACATCTCTCGGTCATAAGAAGAATATTTATTCTTAGCTTCACTCAACTTATTAGAATGGAAAGCCACTGGTCTTCCCTCTTGGCTTAAGACAACACCAATTTCCACATTGTTGGCATCACACTCTACTGCAAATAACTTTTCAAAGCTTGGAAAAACTAAAATATGTTGTGTAGAAATAGTTTTCTTTAACAATTCAAAACCATGGCTAGCTTGTTCATTCCATGAAAACTTAGTCTTCATGCCTCCTTTTGTAGTGTCCAACATGGGAGCACAAATCACACTGAATTGTTTGATAAAATTTATATAATATTGGGCCAAACCATGAAAACTCCTTACCTCTATTGTTGTCCTTGGAGTAGGCCAATTGAGAATGGTTTCCACTTTTCTTGGATCCATCTTTAGGTTACCTTGAGATAGTACAAAACCAAGGTATACTAGCTCTATCTTGATGAACTCACACATTTCTCAGTTTATCATCAACTTCTCCTCCTGCAGCTTCTTAAAAACCATTTTCAATTGTTTGAGGTTCTCTTCTCTTCTCTTACTATAGATGAGTATATCATCTAAGTAGACTACTACAAAATTTCCAATAAAATATTTGAGGACCTCATTCATCATTCTCATGAATGTAGATGAGGAATTTGAGAGTCCAAATGGCATTACAAGCCACTCATACAGTCCTTCTATGGTTTTGAAGGATGTTGTCCACTCATCCCCTTCATTTACACTGATTTGGTGATAACCACTCTTTAGGTCTATCTTTGTAAAGTAACTTTCTCCTCTAGACATTTCATTAGGTCTTCTATAATAGGGATAGGGAATCTATACCTGTAGACATCCAAAAATATTAATATTATTATTAATATTATTTTCCCTCTTATCCCTCTAACTATTTAATTTAATCAATTAAATAGTCTCATTTGCTAGTATTTATCAATAGCTTAAATACTACTCTAATGTATTTCATTTAAATACATTTGTCTCATAAAATCTCCTTTTTAATAAATTTAAATTTATTAAATCCCCCATATTCCTAATTCTTCTAAACCATGATTTATTCAAATCTAATTTGAATTATAATCTAAAACCCTAGCTAGGAACCTATTAATCCAACCTAGACAACCTACCCTATTCCTACCCTACTCCCATCACCTCATTTCCTAAGTATACGTACCCACCTAACTGTCCTTTAATCATGCTTAATGGGTGATTAATAACCCTTTTAAGGCTAATGGAATGCTCACCCACATGGGGAAATCATCTCCAAAAAGGTCACCCATTCCTCTTTAATTTCTTCTTAAAAGTATGTCTCCCATTTGGAAATATTGAGCTACTCAATATTAAATGCCAAATTTGACTCAAAATTGGCCATCTTTTCAAACCTATGTGTCCCTTATGTGGCTCTTATGTGGATGCCACATAGGTTCCGCTTCATCCAAGCCTCTTCCTCTCTCCAAAAACTCTATAAATAGAGGCCTTCTCCTCTTCATTTGGCATCTCTCAATTTGGATTGTTATTATGTTAGAATTACTTTAGAATTTCATTGCTAGTTTTCATGCTCATGTCTTTAAGATTAATTCACATAGATATCACATGTTAGGATTCAATTTGATGAATGAATCTTAGCTTTAATCTTGTTCATGCATGTCATCTTCATAGCTAGTTTAGATCATCATTTGAAGGATTTGAGACTAGTTCCTTATACTAGTTCTTAAATTCCTTCATTTTTATCAATCTTGCATTGGCATTGGGATCCATTGTATTTAGTTTGTTTGAGAGAGCACACCTACATTCCATCAAAAGAATAAATCAAACAAGTTAAATAGGGTGCTCACTTTTTTTAGTTCAATCTGATGTTATGTTGAGTTCTTTGTTGCTTGCTTGCTCTTTCATATGTCTTTGAATCGATTGTATGTGCTAACACCACTAACATTTTATGTTTGAGCTTGCTCCCAATAGATTAAAGAATTCACTGTACACATTCTGGCATGCTTGGTGGGACCCATGTCCCTAATTTCTTCTAACTTCTAGTCTTATTTCTTGCAAATTTTGCCAAGCATGCGGATCAACGTCTGCATTTTACACAGAGGCATCTGCACAAATGTCTATTCTCCCTGAACTATCATCTGATGTCTGTGTTGTGTTGGTGCCCAAAAATGCTAAATTAGATTTCCTATGGACTTTCCAATCCAATGCTTGGAAACCCAAGTGATTTGGCCAACTAACAAGTCACAACCAAAGCAAGGTTGGAACTTCTGCAATTCTGGCTCTGCAAAACCAAGGATGGTAGGCCTATACCTTGACTTATCCT
>MU226887.1:2389827-2420888 GCA_018584345.1 Thuja plicata | reverse complement strand
CTTATGTTCAACCTCAGAGATAGTTTTACAAGAAAACTTATCACTTCAAAGGTGTTATGGAATGTACATGCAACCTAAAACAAATTCAGAGATATTTCAAAAGGGTAATACTTCTCAGATGATAGACTAATTAACTAAGGCCTCAATCAACAAAATTTAACCATGCAAAATGAGAAAACCAATTAAAAATATAGACTATGAATCAAATAAGGAAGCATGCACATCAAATTATCACTTTGAAGAAGTTCTATTGGTTTATCTGAGGGACTAATTGTAAAATTATAATGAAACTATTACACATGTGAAATAAAAAGGACTTATCTTTATTGATTTTGAAAAAATAGTACATCCAGGTCCATCTTATACTTGTTGATTAAAAACTATCCAAATATGTGAAATTGTATTATATTGTATTCCTCCTCTCTTTACATTTTACATTATATATATATTTTTTTAAGTAGTTTTCACACCTCTTTAGGGTGAAAAGACACAACCCTTATTACAAATTATTTTGAAAAAATAATAAATTAACTAAAAAATAACTACCTAATTTTCGGATTTGGCTTTGGGCGAAAATCCAAAACATATCATGAAAAGCTAAGGTTTCTTCTGGAGATAGGAAATTTGATTTCCCAAACTGGGTCATTTTTAGATTTTTAAAATTCGACCATCTTCAACCTCTGTCGGCATCATCTTTGCAGAAAGATGAAATTCTAACATTTTTTGAAACCTTCGCTTACAGAATTTTGATTGTTCTTATCATAGAGCTTCCTTCCTTAATCCATCATCTTTTAATTGAAAATTAATATAGTTCTGTATCCCATTTCATGTACTCCATCATGTCATCAATTATTGGGCATAGAGTTTAGGATTCTATTTTTTAGAGTTTTATCACTTTATAGGACTCCAAATTTTGCCAAAAATTGAGAGCTCTAATACACTGAACCCGTGTCTGCGTCCTAGACTAGCATCTCCACCTGGACTTGATTGTTTTAAAATTTTTTCTGAACATCATTTGTCATCTATCAAGATTTGTTATGTTTCTTACTAATTTTAAAAATTTTAGCATTCTATTTTTTAGAAGAGATCCATTTTACAAGGTGTTATAATGCTAAAGATTCATTAAAAGAAACAAATCTTGATAGATTCTTAAGGAACATTAGATTTTTAATGTTTGGAAAGTTTGAAATGCCTGAATTTGATCTAATTAAAGACTAGAAAGAAGAAGAAACTAACTTTGTCTACTATCTTTTTCTATCTTTTTGTGCTTATAGGTACAATGGTGTCTACGTAAATGCTGGTTCATGAACTAGTGTCTACACAAAACCGACGTCTATGTTCCACAAATCGGCGTCTCTGACTGGTATAGCCACTTTATGGTTTTTTTTATGTTTTTAGCCTATTTTTTGCATTCTGTCATTCTTAGGCTAAAACAAGAATCAACGTCTGCACTTTGTCAAAATTGGTTTTAGTATGTACTAACAATTGTTAAGTGGTCTTTGTGGTTTTAATGCTTGTCAAAGGCTGAATTTAAAACTACTAATCAGTTGTCTTGCAACACTAGTACTGCTTGTCAAATACATAACTTTGAAACTACTCACATTTGTCTTGCATGTTGCCTCACATCAAAATTGACCAAACCATCGTGTTTGTGTTAATATTTTTTTTAGGCACATAGACTAATTAGTTAGATTTTCTTGTCTAATCCTAAGTGAGTGTTAGGGGATTATGCTCTCTTCCCTTTTAGGAAGATCAAAAACCTAGACACGCTTAGTGTTAAACAATTGAATCTTTTGGAAAAGAACAAAGCTTATCTTGTGTGTTTATGGAGAAAATGATATTGGATAGGTGAGTATGCTCTTTTCCCTTTGTGGGAGAATCATAAATCTAGACTCCTTTTTGTCACCAATCCAATTTACTTTGAATCATTTAGATGGGCCTTCCAGTTGAGGAAAAAATCTCCTGGGAATGACCCACATGAGAACAAGGTGTAAGCCACACCACTCTAACTCATGTTAATCAAATTTACTCATTGGGGTTAAAGCCTTGGGAGTCGGTTGGCATTTGATTTTATACTCAGCTCTCGTTTAACTTAAGTGCGGCCTCATAGTCTCAATCACATTTACATGACCACTTTTTACAAGATGCTGTATGGGGATATATGCCTAAATCATGCTTGCATAGACATAGAGGATAAAATCAAATGGAGAACCTTACTAAACACTCTAGGCTTAGAAGCTACCTATAACACCCCTAAAAGGTGATAATGCTTGTGAAAGGAAGATAGTAATTTCCCCAAGATCACTCATACATTCGTGCCACCCGAAGCATTTGGAAGTGGATAATATGATGTCATGACTAGAGCCATTGCATGCTTGGTGAAGCTATATTTTGATTAGCTCTTGTGTGTGTGCCTAAGCTTACAAGAAAGTATTTTCATGCTATGCCAATTCCTTAGGTATATTTTGTGCTTGAAGTGCTTGAAAAACATTTGCAAATCCAAAAGATGAATGGAATACCCAACTTTCAAATTTGTCACATGATTGTATCCCTCAAGGTTTCTTTGTCCCTTGTTGAATTATATTTAGACACATGCTTGTTATTTTCTAGTTTGACTATGCTGAAATTGGTTCTTGCTATCGAACAAATCTATTGAAAATTAGAACAAGATCAAAATTTTGCCAGATTATCAAGACAACACTCCTTTGAAAAGATTACCTTGGGCTCTAAATTTTAGAATTTGGTAATTTATGAGATATGTCATAAAACCTACAACTATTCATCTGAGATCAGATCTATTTATAGGATATGACCGATTCCAAGAAGCATAAGAAGGTGAAAACTCCATTGCCACCCATGTAAAGAGAATAGAAAAACATAACCCGAGAGGCTACCAAGTACCAACACATCATTGATTCTGTCAAACAAGAGATTCATAAATGGGAAGAATTTGACAAAGTGCTCTACAACAACAATTTTTCTCATTTCATGGGAAAATATCATCTAAACTCTACTTTTGTCAGATTTGAACAATATGACTAGTCAATTTACCACAGCAAACAAAAGTTCCTCCTCTTCTTAAGCTCACTTAGCTTGCATTTTAGGACCTCCCTTAGGTTTTCATCTTTAGGAAAACATCACACACTCATCCTAGCATGATACTGCATAAATCAAATCAATCCAAATCAACCTAGTGTCATCCTAAGCATCATCCAAAGCATCCTTGATCACATCCCTCACTTGGTATTGCATCCCCTTTTGAGTTGCTAAAAACCTACATCTTAATCAAACCCCATCCTTGAATGTCCTTAAACTAAGCATTGTTTACGATAATCCCCTTTGTCTTTTGCATACTTATCACCTTGATCAAAAGGTTGGTTCACATTAACAAAGAATCCACCAAAGCCACAAGTCTATCTTAGGTAAGCAATCATATGCACTTGATCTTACATTAGGAAAAGCAACCCTTAATCTGTACATGCACCAAGTTACCCTTAGTCCTTAGAAGTGCATCCATCATCCTAAACACATCCTAATGCTAGTATCATCACCGTTAGCTTCCTAGGTGCATCTTTTGCATCACATCTTGCATCTCATATTCCTTTTAGGATAGTCATTTCATGCCACCTATCACATGAGCCACTAAGAAGAGGAAGAAAATGGATCCTAATCTTGTTGCTAGCTCATCTAATCCTGCAAGTAACAACACTAATGCCATGGTTACTTATGCACCTCATCCCAATGATCAAATTGAACATATCTGGGTAGACACTAATAAAACTTCCACTATGAGTACCATGGAAACATTTATCAGCCATGCAGCGCATGTCCACATGGTAAACGCTATGAGTGGACACAATAGTAACTAGGTACTCTTGGACATCCAATAATAGGGACTTCAACTCCCACCTTGGATTATACCTACACTTGTCACACAACCTATAGCACTTCCAAGGGAATATCCTCATCCCACTAGAAATGAGGTTTTTGATCCACTTCAATGAGCCCTAAAAGTGGGAAATCTTATCACGCAAGTAGTTCATCCATCCATTCCACCCTCCATCATGCACACAACAACCTCATCTACCTCAGGAGCCCCACCTCTTGATGCCACATCTGTAGCACAAAAAATACCCCCTATCACTATGCAGGAACCTCTGCAAGTCACAGTCGCTCCTCCTTCGCAAGCAATCCCAACATTCATTGCAAACTTTCCACCACCACTAGTTAGCACACACCATTCCACCCATCGCTAGTTAGTCTATTCAAAGTGAAACAACTAGTTCAAAGCATCAAACAACCTAAGTCTCCATGCCTATTTCACCTTTCTTCACTACAGGCATGCCACCTACCAACTCCTATAACCAACCCTTATTTCCACAAGGGTCCATTTTTCCCGCTCCACCAGCAACACAATCACAATGAATGCTAGCAGTTCTACCTCAAACGTTGTTCAACCCAAATCCCCCCACACTACAACCATCCATAAACCCCTTTGTCATACCCCAAATTCCCATCCCACCTATCCAACAGTAGCAACAAAAACCTATCCAACAACAACAACAACAACCTATCCAACATCAACAAAAACAACAACAACCTATCCAACAACAACAACAAAAACCTATCCAACAACAACAACAACCTATCCAACAAGAAGAGAAAAAACAACCTATCCAGTAGCAACAATCCATGCAACAACCATCCCAGCAACAACAACTGTAGTAGTAAATGACTAACCCATTCACATGTCAGGCACAACAACAACAAATCAACCCCTTCACAACTGTACAGCCCACCATTCAAACTACACAATAGCCACAACAACAAATGCAGGGGAAAATCCCCTCATGGCACAACCACTGCAATAGTTTGCTAATCCTTTCATCCAACCCATGCAACAACAACAAACTCATTCTACTAATTACATATCCATGCCATCTTCCACTGTATCACAAATAATTCCACCTCCATAGCAATTTAATATTCCCACTGGGGGCATTCCACTGTAAAACACCTATCCCCTATCTTATACAGGTGTGCAACAAGCTCATCCCACCTATCCAACACCGCAACAAATACAAGCATATTTCCAGTAGTTGCAATAATCTTGTCAAGCGCTGACACCTACTCCACTACAATATTCCCCTCAACCACAGCTTCCACTACAATAGCCCATACATGTTGACCAGAAACCATCATACCAAACACCACAATATCCCCCACAAAATCCTCCATACTCACCATTTGATCCATATCAGGTTCAAGGAAACCATGCAATCACGATTAACAATCTTTACCCACAAATCAATCATGAATGGGAGGAAATGAAGAATGCTCTCAAGGAGCTAAAAGCTGGGATAGAGGGTAAAACATTCAAGTTTGAAGAGGCATGTCCTTATCCATTTGATCAATCTATCACTGCCATACCCTTCCCCAAGCATTTTGAGACACCCAAATTTGATAAATATTAGGGAAAGGGAGATCCTGTGAGTCATGTGAAAGAATTCTACATGGCTTGCCAAGAAGTGGCCTATAGCAATAATTTTCTCATGAGACTATTTCCTAAAAGATTAGGAGGAACTTCTCTTGAGTGGTTCTACAAAATTCCTTATGGCACAGTCTCTACTTTTGCTAAATTATCTAAAAATTTTTTTGCCCAATACGCACATAGTGTCAAAAATGAACTCTCGCTCCTTGACCTATGAAATTCCAAACAAAAGGGAGGAGAGAGCCTAGTCAATTATCTTCAGTGCTGGCAAAGGCTTACTACAAGGTTGTCTTACCAACCCCCAGAGCAACATCTTATCAAAATATTCATTAACAACATCCATCCTAAGCTTGCCTATCACATATGCATGAACTGTATACAAACTTATCACGACAGCAGAATCAAAGGTATGAATCTTGAATGAGGTCTTGTAGAAGAGGGTGCCATCAAGCACTATAAAGAATCCCAGCCTAACAAACATAACAATGATCAATCACGATACTAAAAAAAGAATAAAAACACGATAACAGATGGAGCCACTGACACCAAATGAGTTCAAGTTGTGGTAGCCAGTCCCAATGCACCTACCTAGACTTATCAGCAAGCACCACCAATGTACTCTCAATCTCCTCCCATGTATCAATAGCCAATCTTGTTTATTCCCAACTGACTTATCAGCAAAATTTGTGCCCTCAAGGCGTGACTATCTATCCCCCTTTGGGGACATCCTATCAACACAAATATCAAGGTCCTATGAAGTAGACAAATGCTATATCAGTCTCGCATGGGCAAAAAAAACCTCACGCTTTGAATATGCCACAACACATGTTTACCCCTTTAGGTGAACCCATAGATGTCATCTTATGCAAGCTATTCCAAGCTAACCAAGTCATGTATCCTAGAACATAGCCATTTGATGACTCAACTCCTAAGCTAGCTTAGTATAAAGACAATGAGTACTATGAATACCACCATGTTAAGGGACACACCACCCTCAAATGCATGAAGCTAAAACACTATATTCAAGATCTCATTGACTGCAAGGAGATCGAAGTGGACTCTCCTGCCTAATCATTAGCAAATGCAGGCCTTAAAATTTATCAAAATGCATTCCCTAAAAACACTTTAGGTATAGGCCCAGGAAAACCTACCCAATCCTCTGATTAGGGGAAGGGTCAAAAAGTAGAAAATGCTGACAGAAAAGATTATACCAATGCCTATATCAACTACGATAATCTCATTGACTGCATATCCCAAGTCCAATCCTCCATCAATGTCATCCATGTTAAGGGTGCTGATAACCAATGCTCCATCACCACTCATAGAGGTAGGATAACAGTCACAGGTGCCAATCCCACCCTATCTACTAGGACCCAATACAATATTTTGGAACACCTAGGGAATACTCCATCCCAAATTTCAATCCTGGATCTTCTCTGCACATCACGCACCTATCAAGAGATCCTTAATAAAGCCTTGCAATAATCCCATGTTCCCAGTAACATCAACCTCACTGAATTCCAAAACCTTTTCGGACACTTGTCTGCATCTTGTGGGGTCTCCTTTAAACCAACTGACGTGCCCTCAGAAGAACCTGATCATAATCTCCCACTCTGTATTGATGTCATGGTTAAAGATTTTGCCATCAAAAGGGTCATGATAGATAATGGATCGGCTCTAAAACTGTGCACTCTAAAATTCATAAAATAATTTGGTTGCACTGAAGCTAATATAACAAATGATATCATCATAATAAAAGCATATGACAATCTGGAGTGTACTTCTTAAGGCACCATATCATTGCCCATTCAAGTGGGCCCAGTTATCCAAGAGACATTATGTCATGTTGTTGATCCTAACCTTCCCTTCAACATCCTCCTTGGACACCCATGGATTCATTCTATGTAGGCTATCCCCTCCACCTACCATCAGTGCATCAAATTCCCATATAACGGCACTGAGATCACCATCCATACAGATCCCAAGCCCCTCACATACTGCAATGCATTGGAAACATCCTTTCCACATTCCAATCAATGTCCCAGGATCGATATTGATACTTCTAATGTCAGTTCATCTTGAACCCATTCAGAACCAGAAACAATCCTCTCTTCCACCTTATCCACAGTCAAGATCAACAACAAAGGTTGTGGTGAGTACATTTTACCTGACGCCTTCACAATTGGAGCACTACCAATTGATCCACACACTCAAGGCCACCAACCTAATCTAAAAAAGATAGAATTAGAGACAACCAAGGAACTACAATTTGGTCCTACCACTTTTATATCAAAAGGTAGTTTGACTAGCTAGGAAATGACACAAAACATCAACCAATGGCTATATAAAGATCCACCACCCAAGGACACAAGTCACCTCAATTACTTCGAAGATAAGTACCCCGCAATGCACAAACTGGTGATAGAAAAATGGAACTACCAAGGAGGTGGCCTTGGTTATGATGAGCAAGGTATGAAAGATACTATTATACCTACTCGACTATAAAAGCACCTGGTCCTTGGCATGGGCTCTGACATGAATGGGTGCACCAATGAAAATATCTTTGCCTCTTGTCCGTCCTTGGGAAAAATCACTGACATCGAAGATATCCCAAAAGAGAAAGTTGTGAGAGCTTATGATGATGTTTTTGATGATGAAACCTTCTTGGGCAATGCTTTCCTACAACAAATTTCTATCCTCTTCATTGACCTTCCCCTCCGCAATCCTGAGCTCATAGACTAGGACCAACCAAGTGTCATGCATGTTGATGTGTTCCAAAGTGAGGACACGCTCCTAAGATTCATGGGAGCAATTGAGAAAAGTAGTGATTGGGGGAAAGACTCAGCATATATCTACAAACTAGACCCAAAGGCATACTTTGGGGAAGAGGAGAACTTTAGCTACAAAAATGAAACAAAAAATAAAAATACAAAAGAGAAAAATTGATCCCCTAGCGAAAACCCCTCTAGGGCGCTATCTAATCATAAAATAGTAAAAACAAAGGGTGTATCCCCTAGTGAAAACCTCTCTGAGGTGCTAGAGGATGAAGATTCTCCTCTTCCTCTGATCCATGATTATAGGCCTGAACAGTCATCTATTCTCATTGAAGAAGCAAAACCCATCAAACTGGGTACCAAAGAGAATCCCGCCATCACATACATAGCAACATCTCTGACTGAGGCATATGAAAGTGATCTTGTCACTTTATTAAAGGAATCCATCAATAATTTTGCATGGTCTTACTCCCACATGTTGAGATTAGACCCCAATTTGGTTGTTCACTATCTAGCAGTGGATCCAAACATCAAACCTTTCAAGCAAAAGCTCAGAAAGATGCATCGTAAAGTAGCACTACTTGTCAAAGTAGAGCTAGAAAAGTTACTCCAAAACAAGATCATCCACCCCATTGACTATTATGGCTACATCTCTAACATGGTATCCATCTCTAAGCCTGATAAATCAATTAGGATATGTATAGATTTTAGAGATCTCAATAAGACATGTCCCAAGGATGATTTCCCCCTGCCAAACATAGACATGATTGTGGATCTCATAGCATGACATGAGATGTTGTCACTCATGGACAACTTTTCCAGATATAATCAGATCTACATTGTAGAAGAAGATTAGCATAAGATAGCATTCACAACCCCTTGGGGCACCTTCTACTATAACATGATGTCTTTTGGCTTAAAGAGCGCTAGGGCAACCTATCAACGAGCCATGACTATCATTTTTCATGACATGATCCACAAGATTCTTGAAGACTATGTGGACGATATCTTGGAAAAATCAGTAAAAATGAAAGATCACCTAAATTTTCTAGAATGCATCTTTGATAGGATTAGACACTATTTCTTAATTCTCAACCCTAAGAAATGTGTCTTTGGAGTCACATCAGGCAAACTCCTAGGGTTCATTGTATCCAAACGAGGCATAGAAATTGATCCAAAGAAAGTACAAGCTATCATAGAGATGCCACCACCAAAAACACTACTACAACTATGCAACCTCCAAGGAAAGATAAAATTTATGCATCGCTTCATCTCTCAACTAGCAGACAAGTGCCAACCATTCACTCATCTCCTACGAAAAGATAACACACTCAAGTGGGATCCTCAGTGTCAGAAGAGTTTCAAAAAAATCAAAGAATACTTGGCTAATCCACCCATCTTGGTACCACCTGTACCTGGTCAACCACTCATCCTATAAATTTCTACTACTAAAAAAGAACTAGGGGCACTCCTTGGTCAATTGGATGATGAAGGCAAAGAAAGAGCTATTTATTATATCAATCGAACCTTAGTGGGTTATGAGCTCAATTATTCTCCTATGGAAAAAGCATGTCTGGTAGTGGTCTTTGCCACTCAAAAAATTCACCACTATATGCTTAGTCATACAACCAAGCTCATTTCAAAGGTGGATCCTCTCAAGTACTTACTCTCTAGGACTACACTCAGTGGTTGGATGGCAAAATGGGTTATGTTACTAAGAGAGCTTGATATTCAATATGTCGATAGAAAAGCCATTAAAGGGCAAGTCATCACTGATCAGCTAGCATAAGTGCCATTGGTAGATGCTTATCCTTTGGTCACAGAATTTCCAAATGAGCCTTTATACATGATAGAAGAACAACCAACTTGGCAAATCTCCTTTGATGGATCCTACACAGCTCATGGTGCAGGGGCAGGAATACTTTTTGTCACACCTCAAGGTGACTACATCCCTATGTCATTCAAATTGGGATTTCCTTGCACAAACAACATTGTAGAATATGAGGCACTAATTGCAGGACTCCACATGGCCATAGAATGGAACATCATAGATATACATGTCTTTGGCAACTTCCAACTCATCATCAAACAAGTCCTAGATGAGTATCAAACCAAAGATGACAAATTGATGCCATATAAGCAGATGGTTGACAAACTAAAAGAACACTTCCTCAATCTACAGATAACACAGGTACCACACTTTCAAAACAAGGCTGCTGATGCAATGGCTACAATTGGATCCCTAGTAGAGATTCCTCATGAGTCTATGCAATATAAATTCTTAGTTGAGCAACTACATGTTCCTGCTCATGAGAATGGTGAATCGAATCACGTATGTGTCTTGGTTGGTCCTCAGTCCCCATGGTATCATGATATCCAAGCTTACCTACAAAATGGTATGATATCCCCTCATCTCACTGCAACCCAATGCCAAAACTTTATTCACAGAGCATCCCGTTACACCCTCATAGCCAACACCATTTATCGTTGAGGCTATCACAACGTTCTCTCTAGATGTTTAGATGAAAATGAAGCTGGCCAGGATTTACAAGAGGTACATGCTAGAATCTATGGTGCCCACACAAGTGGCATGGTCCTAGCCAAGCAATTTCTATGTATAGGGTACTATTGGCCTAAAATGGAACATGATGCTTGTAAGTTCATCAAGAAGTGTCTACCTTATCAACAACATGCTAATTTTATCCATGCTCTTGCTTAGGACCTCAGACCTATTGTGCCTCCTTGGCCCTTCTCTTGTTGGGGTTTTGGCCTCATTGGTAAGATTACTCCCCTTTCTTCTGAAGGCCACAAATACATAATCATAGAAATGGAGTACTTTACAAAGTGGGTTGAAGCAATCCTACTCACACTCACTACAGGTGTCCAAATCTCCAAATTCATCCTCTATCACATCATCTGCCACTTCGACATAACCTCCACCATCTTCATAGAACATGAAACACCATTTGAAAATCAAGATGTCAGTGATCTGTGTGCTCACCTCCATATCCATCACCATTTCTCCAGTCCATATATCCTATAAGGTAACGGCCAAGCTGAGGCAACTAATAAAACCATCCTCAAAATACTCAAGAAAGTTGTCAATGGTACTGGTCGTGACTAGCATCTCCATATCAACCTTTCCCTATGGGCATATCACACTTCCTATCGTACCCCTACTAGCACTACTCCCTATTCCCTAGTCTACGGTTCTGAAGCAGTCTTACCAATTGAGGTCAAACTACCATCCCTCTAAGTATCACTAAGAGGCCTGATTGATGATGAAGATTACCAAGTGGCATGACTCACACATCTTGATTTACTAGATGAAAAGTGCCAGCAAACTTATGATCACTTGATTGTTTACCAGAATAGACTCAAGCAGAACTATAACAAGAAGATCCACCCATGCCAGTTCCAGGTAGGGGACCTTGTGCTAAAGGAAAATTAGAAAGTGGGTACTGATCAAGAAAAGAAAGGCAAGTTTGAAGTCAGTTGGCAAGGCCCATATGTTATCAATGCATGCTTTGGTTTTGAGGCATATCAACTCTCCACTCTTGAAGGAGAACCATTGACTTGTCCTATCAACATCATTCCTCTCAGGCCCTTCTATGCCTGATGGCTTGTTGTTCATTCTATTTATTTGAAAAAATATATAAAAAGTATAAAAAGTCCTAAAGAAAGCACAAAAATAATGTAAAACAGTCTTGAAAAAAAATCTCTAAAAAGGCAAAAAAATGAAGCTAAAAAAAATGGTTGTCCCAGCAAAAACCTGGTAAACAAGCACTTGGGCAATATCAAAAACATCAAAAAGATCTAAAGAAATCAAAAAGAAAAATAAATAGAAAGCTTTCATCTGATGGTGAAAACTTGGCAATCAGGTGCCTTGGACACGTATGCATGATGAAATCCTAGAAATAGGTGTCACACATAATGGACCATTCCATTATCTATCAAAATCTTGTTTCCTTCCATCACTACCACCACATCTTCCCTAACCTCTACATTTCCCATATTCCTTGGGTGTTTGCACATCATACGCACTAGTCTGAAATGATCCTCCTATCTCGTATCTTGAGCTTTTGTACACATAATCTTTTATATTTTTGTCCATACATTGTACTATCCCAAACCCTAAGATTCAGTCCTATATATTTCTCATGTTCTAAGTTTCTCCTTGTGTGGAAAATGATATAGTTGCGCTATTAAAATCCTACGTTGGTTCTACAGTTTGATAACAGTGTACATTTGACCAATCAGCTTGGTAAGTCCCATCTTTCTGCAAATGAGTCTATTTAGGATGTATCCTTCCTCTCAACTTAAATCTAGATCATCATCATCTTTGGGTTTTTGTAGGATGTATCTTTCATCTTGAACTAATCAATCAGCATACTACACTATCACGCGCATCAAGACAAACAACATGATCCGATCAAATCTCGACAGCAACCTTTGTACATAATCATTGTAACTAATCACTTGTAATTAATTGCTCAATTTGATCCTTGTATATTAGTGACATATTCAATCTTCTCACCATCACTCTAACATCCCAAGTCATCATCCTGCTAACATTCCCTGCGTGATCCTCCATAGTCCACCTATCTGGTTTATCAGTTGATTGCAACACACCAAAAAAAATATGAGTCCTATTGCACCCATTGCATCTATCACGTTCATTTCCTCTAGTGTCATTATTGTATCTACCATTGTTCATTAAGATTAAGTTGCATTATTCATCATTTTAGATTCATTATTCATCATGAGATTCATTAGATCCATCGTTAGATTGCAGTTGATCCATCATTCAGGCCGCATTGATCATCATGTTAGGTCCATCATTAAATTGCATTAATCATCATTAAGTCAATCATTTAATTTCCTAATTAGTATCATTTTTAGAACTTTGCATACTTAATCCATCATTTAGATTCATCTTGCATCATTCCATATCTTACATAATTCACTTAGATTCATTTTAATCTTGCATAGTTAATTCATTTAGATTCATTTCATATCTTGCATAATTCACTTAGATTCATTTTAATCTTGCATAGTTAATTCATTTAGATTCATTTCACATCTTGCATAATTCACTTAGATTCAATTTAATCTTGCATAGTTAATTCATTTAGATTCATTTCATGTCTTGCATAATTCACTTAGATTCTTTTTAATCTTGCATAGTTAATTCATTTAGATTCATTTCATGTTTTGCATAACTCACTTAGATTCATTTTAATCTTGCATAGTTAATTCATTTAGATTCATTTCATATCTTGCATAATTAATTCATTTAGATTTATTTCATATCTTGCATAATTCATTTAGATCAATTTCATATCTTGCATAATCCATTTAGACTCATTTTAATCTTGCATAGTTAATTCATTTAGATTCATTTTAGTCTTGCATTGTTAAAAAATCATTTAGATGCATCTATATACACATTCATAAAATGTCACATATACATTCGCATGCATCCTCAAATCATATCACATCCTACATCCACACATGTCAGTACATCATATATATAGCATCATCCACCCTGCATAAGTCATAAATCATATATACATAATCATTAAACCATCCTACATACACAATAGGTCATACTTATACATCACATTCTGCAAACACCAAATGTCAGTAATCATATAGGCATATGCTTCAAAAAGATCACAACATATAAATCATACATCATAAGCATCATAAGAGTCCTCAATCACACACACACACACACACACACACACACACACACACACACACACACACACACACACACACGTCCATAAAATACAATGTCTATCAATAAAATACATCACATGCACCTTGGTGCCAATATACATGTATATCTCAAAATCCAAAAATGTGTGTCACATGATCCTCTGCTGAATCATGCTGGTGGCTATGAGGATCTACCTCCCTGCTCTAGTGATAGATGTGGTGATATACCCACAGATCCCTGTGATGCTGAGGTATGCACTGTGCTCTGAGATCAAGACCTCTCTAAGTAATCTCACCTCTGTCCCTTAGGAACTAGCTGATGATATAATGCTCGATAGTGGGATGCCTCTCTTCCTACCTTGTTCACAGCTCTATGAGGTACGAATGCCTTGGCCACACTCTACCCAACCCCACCTGCAATGGTTTCCTATTTGATGATATCTTGCTCAGCCCTGTATGTCTCATCCCACCGCTGTGCTACATCCCTCTCTAAGGTCAATGCCAAGATCTTCTCTATGGCCTACTCCAGCTGTAAGGTCAAAGTATCCAATTGGTTTGTTAGTGTACCTATCTTGGTATGTAGCTCTGTAGTATCCTGTGTCAAATTAACCATGGAAAAATCTCCTAAGTCAACCCTGCCCTATAAGGTATCCAGAGAACCCTCTATCCTATCCACCTGTGCCATCTCCATAGATAAAAAACCCTGTATATGGGTCATCTCTATTTGTAGGCTGATCTCAGACACCTGAGGAATGCCTACAACACCTCAGAGTCATGTGCACTCTGTCTATAGACTGTCTTTCTCTACGATGATAGTATCATGAGTCTCCTATGCTACATATCCTACAGGTGGCCCCTATAGCACCTGCACCTACACCTGTGGTGGCACCTGGGGTGCCTGTACCTATACTTTCTATGGCACCTATGGTGCCTATACCTGTCCCTGTACAAGTGGGGCTCCTGTGGCCCCTAATCTGGTCCACCCCTGCCTGTGCCTCTGTACAAGGTCTAACCCATCTTAGTGGTCTCCTCCTCTAACCTGCTACTAAGGTCTCTAGGACATCCCCTATAGTCATCCCATCATCCACATCCATATCACTTGTCAGCTACTCATGAGTAGCCACCTGAGTAGGGTCTGTAAGGTGCAATGGTGTGTGTGTAGCCCACCATGCTACATACTCTAGAGTCATCCCTACATCTGTAACATTAGGATGTGCCACAAAGTCAAGCTGCACAATGTCCCTCCAAGATGCCCTCACTGTAAGAGAATTTTTGTATCTCCCCTAGGTACCTACCTCCCTGGTGACATGAGGATGTAAGGCATCCTCTACCACCACCCCCTGCTAAAGACTAAACTATCACATAACCCTCAAGGGTCTATACCTTTCTATCTGGTGGATGGTCCTCCCCAGTAGAAAGCAATCTATCTAAATGTATGATAGGTATAGGAAGTCCTCAAAACCATCCTCCACTCCTATCACCCAGTCCATCATCCCCCATGGCTCATATAGTCTATATGGGGTCCAGCAAAAAACTTGAACCTCATCTAAGAGTCGCCGCCAATATCCAGTCTGACCGACAAAGGTGTATCTCAAGGGTAGCCCATATCTGAAGGCATAGGGCTCTCCAAGCTATCGCACCTCTCAAACTCTCATAGGCCAGAACACTACAATGTGCTCCCAAGCCTAAACTAACATCAATGTCATGCCTATCCCCATGTTGTGCACCCTGCGATACGTAGCCATATGTAAATCATGGTATAACTATCCTAAGACAATGTACCCCCAACAATAAGTGGTACCCTCCTCTATCATCTCTGCTAGTACTCATGCTCATCCCATTCTAAAACCATGCCCCACCAGATTAGCTAGCATGTGCCCTCTGATCAGTCCTGCCAGATATAGGGCCACCTGTCGAAGTCTTCGATCTACCGTTGGCTGCCAGGGCATCCGGGTCCTATATGTTGGGATTCATCTCATAGGTCTCTTGAAAGAAATCTCCATGAAATGGTCACTATCCTCCAACTGGTACTGAGGAATCACCCCTCAAATGGATATCTAGAGGATCTGCCAGATGTCCTCCAAGGTGATAGTCGCCTCTCTAGTAGGCAGGTGAAATGTGGTGGTATCACTATGCCACTACTCAATCAATGCGGTCATCATCTCATTGTGCACCTGTAGCCTAGGCCAATAGGGCACATAGTCTGACCTGACTATAGCTAACAAACCCCAGTCATCCTCTGTGAGCTGAGGCTCCAACTCCATGGTTGGCGGCCAATGCTCTTGCGATCCCAATGGTGGGAACTGCTCCTGAAAAATTTTAAAAATCCACCATGTTAGCCACTTTTTCTTCTAGTCCTAGCCTAAACCCTCCCAAAGTGGGGCATCTTGTCCCTAGGTCTTTTTTTGACCCATTCCCAGCCCCCGTTGGGTCCCTCCATTTCCCTTCCCTTTAACGTCTTCCCTTTTAGGCATAGATGCCGATTCAACCTGAAACACTGGTTCATATAGTGGCATCTCCTTCTTCATTCCCAGCAGACTGTCATCTTCGTAAATGGGGGTCTGGGTCTGACATCTTCAAAGATGCCAGCCTGACACTGATGTCTATGGAGACACTTGTTTAGGGATCAATGTCTTCGAAGATGTCAGTCTGGGGATCGGTGTCCTTGCAGACGTCGACTCACAAATCAGTGTCTTTGGTCTGCAACCCTAAAAACCTGCATTTATTGCCCCCTAACCAATCCCAAAGCCTTAAATAACTTTGACAATAATAAATGCAAGGTCCTAGATAGGTCACTCACCGGTACCAGTCATTTTGCGGGCCTCCTATGTGTGCACACGCTCCCCCAATTGCCCCTTCATCCTCTCATCAGCCATCTTTTCACTCCAGAGCTTAGTTTTCACTATTCACTATTCACAAATGACCTTCTTTAAGCCCCCCAGCCCTTCTTATAGCCCCCATTTTCCCCAAAATTTTCTCCACCTATTTTTCCCCACCTGTGTATATTTTTGTATAAATCATCTTTTTGTAGAACTTGAATACGCATAAAAACCCAAAAACATTTAAAAATTTCAAAAAAAAAATCCAGTAAAAATCCAAAAAAATAAATTCCAAAAATTCCAAAAATTTCAAAAACATCACATATTCTCAAAAATCATGCAATAAACACTTTGTCCCTTTTTGCATTGTTCTGGATCTTAGTTTGCAGTGACATTTTGACTCATGTGACTGTGGTCATGTTTTTCACAAAATCAGTATTGGGACCAATTGTCCTTGGTCCCCATCTTGTTCACAACTTTTGCTAGCGAATCTATTTTATCAAATCCAATCCAATCCTTCCCTGTCAGGCTGCATCTTTCCGGCATCGGCTTATCAAATCCTTCATCATATCAATCCTATTCATGGCAAGAACTTTGGACCAAATGACTGCTTAGTCATGAGGCCTTCTTTATTGATTTTATCTTTTCGTGTTAGTTTAAACCTACTCACCACTACCTTGATCTGCTATATCTTTATGCATTGTGACTGGTGGCTACTGATACATGCATCTCTTGTAGTGTGCTTTTGTTTGAGCATTTAGTACACGCAAAGGAATCTTAACATCTGTGTTTTTTAACACCTGATGCATACCTCCTCTTGTAGTATCAAAATCGGATGTGCTCTCCATATTTTTACACACGAATGGATCCCTAATGCTCATTAGCTGCATTTAATTTCATTTGCATTTGCATTCTTAGTTGCATTCTTAATTGCATTTTAGAAGGCTTCTATTTATTCCCTCCTCTCTCTTCCTCCTGCCTAGTGCATCCTTTTTTGAAAAAATTCCACAACGTCATCTTCGTTGGGTTCTTTTCTCGAGGAGGCACAACCCTGTACCATCATTGCTTCAACACGACTCCTAGAAACTCTCTTTCCCTAGGGAAACTTATTTTCTTGTCTTTGATGAAATGTCACTTGCGATGCCACGTCAAAGAGGGGAAAAATGTAGACATCCAAAAATATTAATATTATTTTCCCTCTTATCCCTCTAACTATTTAATTTAATCAATTAAATAGTCTCATTTGCTAGTATTTATCAATAGCTTAAATACTATTCTAATGTATTTCATTTAAATACATTTGTCTCATAAAATCTCCTTTTTAATAAATTTAGATTTATTAAATCCCCCATATTCCTAATTCTTCTAAACCATGATTTATTCAAATCTAATTTGAATTATAATCTAAAACCCTAGCTAGGAACCTAGTAATCCAACCTAGACAACCTACCCTATTCCTACCCTACTCCCATCACCTCATTTCCTAAGTATACTTACCCACCTAACTATTCTCTAATCATGCTTAATGGCAGATTCCTAACCTTTTTAAGGCTAATGGAATGCTCACCCACATGGGGAAATTCTCTCCAAAAAGGTCACCCATTCCTCTTTAATTTCTTCTTACAAGTCTGTCTCCCATTTGGAAATATTGAGCTACTCAATATTAAATGCCAATTTTGACTCAAAATTGGCCATCTTGTCAAACCTATGTGTCCCTTATGTGGCTCTTATGTGGATTCCACATAGGTTCCACTTCATCCAAGCCTCTTCCTCTCTCCAAAAACTCTAGAAATAGAGGCCTTCTCCTCTTCATTTGGCATCTCTCAATTTGCAATGTTATTATGTTAGAATTGCTTTAGAATTTCATTGCTAGTTTTTATGCTCATGTCTTTAAGCTTAATTCACATAGATATCACATGTTAGGCTTCAATTTGGTTAATAAATCTTATCTTTAATCTTATTCATGCATATCATCTTCATAGCTAGTTTAGATCATCATTTGAAGGATTTGAGACTAGTTCCTTATACTAGTTCTTGAATTCCTTCATTTTTATCAATCTTGCGTTGGCACTGGGATCCATTATATTTAGTGTGTTTGAGAGAGAATACCTACATTCCTTCAAAAGAAAAAATCAAACAAGTTAAATAGGGTGCTCACTTGTTTTAGTTCAATCTGATGTTATGTTGAGTTCTTTGTTGCTTGCTTGCTCTTTCATATGTCTTTGAATTGATTGTATGTGCTAACACCACTAACGTTTTATGTTTGAGCTTGCTCCCAACAAATTGAATAATTCACCATACACAATACCTTATTGTAATTCTATTGATTTCTCTGGAGTTTGTACATAAAATCTAAGTTCCTCCCTTTTTAGGTGCTAGGACTGTGGGCACGACACCTGGGCTAATGCTCTTTTTTATAAGGCCTTGTTCTAGGAGCTATTGGATTTGTCTAGCAATTTCCTCACTTTGTTGAGGAGTCATTTTATAGGCTTCCTTATTGGGTAGGGTGGCTCCTGGTATTAGGTCTATTTGATGGCTTATAGACCTCTTAGGGGGTAGGGTTGATGGTTGTCCATTACTCACTATACCTTCTTACCTCTTTAACATCTCTTGGACTTCTTTAGGTAGCTCTATCCTCTTCTTTGTTTTGTCTGCAACTTCCTTTGTCTTGAACACCAGTGAAAATCCAACTCCTTCTCCTTCTTCTAAAGTCTCTAAGAACTCTTTTTCACTCACCATGAGAACATTAGGAAAAGTTGTGTTCAATTTTTCATCCTCCAATAGTGACTGGCTCTTGTATGTCACATTGTCCTTTTTGAAACAATATGAATTTTTCACTCCATCATGCATGGCCTTTCTATAAAATTTCCATGGTCTACCTAGGATCATATGACATGCATCCATAGGTAAGACATCACATAAAACTTTATCCTTATTGTTGATGCCTAAAAATGATGGATTCTCTTTTGGCCAACTGACAGGTATAATGGTGATGCACCACTTGATACCTCTACAATTTTGGCTTAATCAAGCCAAGGCTGGTAGACTTAAATTAACTTAAAACAATCAAATTCTCCATGTCGCACAACTGCGTACACAAAACAAAGTTCCTCCAAAGGTGGTGAATGATCCTTGGAAGAAAGCAAAAAATCTTCGGATAATCTCTACTCTATAAAGCTTGACTAAAATGGATTATACTAAGGACTGAAAAGTAATGCTTTTGAAATAATGATTAAATAATCTACAAACTACAAAATATGAACCAAATGATAATTTCCAAATAATGGTTAGATCAGTGCCTTCTAAATACTTGGGCTATAGAGTCAAAAAATTCTCAATCCTACATACAATCGGAGACAGTTTTAAAAACATGCTTTTAATAAAGAGAGACTATCACTTCACAGGCTTCCACTTGAATTATAATTCAAATCAATCTATATATCTAATCTTATCGAATTTAACTCAAATTAAGAGACCAATAAAAAAAGAGAAGATGCGCAGATCTTTCAATTGATATTTAAACTATATATATTAATTTTGAATTGTGATACTCAGGGAATTTAACACAATGAAACACTCTATAAAATAGAATATCCAAAAGGCTAATTGAAAATATATAACTTATAACCACAAATAAAAAGAAGAGCACTTATCTTTATTAATGTTGAAAAAATAGTACATTAGAGTCCATGTTGTACTTGTGATCAAATTTTATCCTATTAGGATATGTATATGTTCTCTTGTCTTGTATCTTTACATTATATGTGTGTGTGTGTGTGTGTGTGTGTGTGTGTGTGTGTGTGTGAGTGGCTTTCACACTTCTTTAGGGTGAAAAGACATAACTCTTATTACAAATTTATTTTGAAAAAATAATAAACTAACTAGAAATAACTACCTAACTTTTGGATTTGGCCTTGGCTAAAAATATAAAAAACCTTGTGAAAAGCTAATGTTTCTACTAGAGATAGGAAATTTAATTTCCTGAACTGGGTCATTTTTTTATTTTTAAAATGCAACCATCTTCAGCCTCTGTCGGCATCATCTTTGTAGCAAGTCAAAATTCCAGCATCTATGAAACCTTCACTTATAGAATTTTGATTATTTCCGTCATAGAGATTCCTTCCTCAATCCCTCAACTTTTAATTAGAAAGTAATATTATTTTGTATCCCATTTAATTTACTCCATGTCATCAATTATTGGGCATGGAGTTTAGGATGCCATTTTTAGAGTTTTATCACTATATAGGACTCTAAATTTTGCCAAAAATTTAGAGCTCCAATAGGCTCTTTCTGGGGATGTATGCTCCCTATGAGCATAGTGAGATCTCATTTATCTCTGGAGAAGCACACCAAGTATCTACTCTCTCCCTAATGTAAATTGAAGATTGTGTGGCTCCAGGCCCCCAAAAGTGAATACTGCTATTTCCCTCTGTCAAAAATTTTATTATGTTCATGTAACACTATGAATCTCCTGAATATGATATTATTTTGTTCATTATCTTTATCAACAAGAGTATTTAAAAATAAACAAATCTCAAAATTATTTATCCCCAACATCTGATCCCTTGCTGTATAAGATATATCATCCTTATAGAGAATACTTATCGGTTCCACTTCATCAATGCAGTCTTTGTCTTTTGATTTATATTTTTTCTTTGAGAAATCATTAGGTGCACTATGTTATTTTATGCATGGAGGATCCCTATGCATATGATCATTCATATAAGTATCTAAACTAATTTCTTCTACTTGGATGTTTCCTTGCACACAATCTACCCCATTTCCATTCTCCAAATATTGTTTCTCCTCACATAAAGGTTTTGAAGGTAACTCATATTTAGGAATTATTACTTCTTTTATATAAGGAATCTGATCAAGTGGGATACTTGGATAATTTTCATTACTTTTATTCAACATATTCTCATCATTATCCTTGGTTATCATAATCTCATCTTCAGAAGTCTAATAAAAATCTCGCCGATAGGATGAACTGAATGATATCTTACCTTCTGAATGTATATTTTGAGTGTTATCAACTTCCAGACCATCATTAGGCCTACTACCTTCATCATGATGTTGATAGATTTGATTGTATAGAAAATATCCTTCACATAATGGATTTAGGAACATAGAAAATTCAGGCACACCTTCATGAGAGTTTTCATCAGGATCATCAGATGTTTCATCAATAAGACTAATATCTTCATTGACATTAATTTCTGAAACTTCCTACTATTCATATGTTGTATGTTGTTCTATTTTATTTTTGGAATTTATCATCTCCTTCATCTAGTACTCCCTAAATATATACTGATCCATTAACTTTCTTATCATGATGAAAAAAAATTGACCACTCTTCTCAACATGTTTTTGATATTCCATGTCTAACAAATCTGAAATTTCTCTGGTATTGAGAAGGTTTTCTTCCTCATAATCATGGTCATTGATACATGTTTCCATACACATCTCATCATGTAAAAATTCTTCTTCAATCTGATCTGAATTTTTATTTTCCATGTCATCACAAGTATTATTATGGTTCTCAGGAATGGATGCTTCGTTATCTTCTGTATGACTAGTGCATTCATCTTCCTCACAAAGATAATCATCAAGCACAAGGCCTTGTTCAATCTAAGAAATAGCCTCCCTTTTTCTTTCTTCATCATCCTCTTCTAATATATGCATAAGGAACTTTACAAAAGGATCATCTAATGTAATTCCCAGTTTTTTGACCTTTCTCATGATTTCTTTTTGTGAAGGCATAATGTTTGAAGGTATTTCTTGAAGAATGTCCACCATTCTTATCAGAAAATGTGCAGAAGACTCCCCTTCAAATATATCCAAACTAAAAAATGCATCCAAAGGAGATATGTAAGAGTCCTCTTCCATATTGTGATCCTAAATCTCATCCTATTCATAATGAAACATATCAAGAAACCATTGCTCAAACTCTCTCCATGATGATATACTTTGTTCAAGTGTCATACTAAAAAGAAAACTTGCATGATCTGTTAATGATCTTACAAATATTTTCATAATCACATCTTCTACATAGATATGAAAATGTAGAATAAATTTACAAAATGCAAGCAAATGCTCTGTTGGTGATTCTGATCCATCTCCACAAAAATTTTGAACATATTTTTTTAGTTTAAGAGGAAAATCTTTCTGACCACTAGGAATGTTATCAAAAGTCAATGGTCTATATACTTCAATAATAAATTTTGGTCTTGGGTCACAAAAGTTTGATACTTTATATGAATACATATTCTGGTACATACCGAATATCTGAACTTGTAGTAACTTCTTTTTGTATACATTAGGTTCTTTTCAATAGATTCGCCACCTCTTTAAAGAGGAAAAATTTACTTATCTCATTCTAGGTATTCTCCCTTAGTAGAGTCACTGACTGAAATATTTTTTTAAATAGAGTCACCACCTTCTTTCTAGAAGGAAAAAGCTTACTGTCTTCTGAGTTCTTATCTCCATTAGAGTCTTAATTAAATCACTAGAGCTTCTAGGTAATTTTCAACATTGTCTTTCATAGACAACTCCCCAGCAAAGTTGCCAATTTGCTGGTGCCCAAAAATGATGGATTCTCTTTTGGCCAATTGACAGGTATAATGGTGATGCACCACTTGATACCTCTCCAATTTTGGCTTAATCAAGCCAAGGTTGTTAGGCCTAAATTATATTTAAACAATTAAATTGTCTATGTCACACAACTGCGTACACAAAAAAAAGTTCCTCCAAAGGTGGTGAATGATCCTTGGAAGAAAGAAACAAATCTTTTGATAATCTCTACTCTATAAAGCTTGACTAAAATGGATTATACTAAGGAATGAAAAGTAATTATTTTGAAATAATGATTAAATAATCTATAAATTACAAAATATGAACCAAATGATGATTTTCAAATAATGATTAGATCACTGCCTTCTAAATACTTGGGCTATAGAGTCAAAAAATTCTCAATCCTACGTACAATCGGAGATAGTTTTAAAAAACTTGCTTTTACTAAAGTAAGACTATCACTTGATAGGATTCCACTTGTCTTATAATTCAAATCAATCTATATAGCTAATCTTATCAGATTTAACTCAAATTAAGAGACCGATAAAAACAAGAGAAGATGCGTAGATCTTTCATTTTATATTTAAACTATATATTAATTTTGAATTATGATACTCAGGGAATTTAACACAATGAAACACTCTATAAAATAGAATATCTGAAATACTAATTGAAAATATATAACTTATAACCACAAATAAAAAGAAGAGCACTTATCTTTATTCATTTTGAAAAAATAGTACATTAGAGTCCATGTTGTAATTGTGATCAAGTTCTATCCTATTAGAATATTTATCTGTTCTATTGTCTTGTATCTTTACTTTATGTATATGTGTGTGTGTGTGTGTGTGTGTGTGTGTGTTTGAGTGGCTTTCACACCTCTTTAGGGTAAAAATACATAACTCTTATTAAAAATTTATTTTGAAAAAATAATAAACTAACTAAAAATAACTACCTAACTTTCAGATTTGGCCTTGGCCGAAAATCTAAAACACCTTGTGAAAAGTTAATATTTATACTGGAGGTAGGAAATTTAATTTCCTGAACTGGGTGATTTTTAGATTTTTAAAATGCGACCATCTTTAACCTCTATTGGCATCATCGTTGTATCAGGTCAAAATTCAAGCATCTCTGAAACCTTCGCTTACAAAATTTTGATTATTTCTATCATAGAGATTCCTTCCTCAATCCCTCAACTTTTAATTAGAAAGTAATATATTTTTGTATCCCATTTAATGTACTCCATCATGTCATCAATTATTGGGCATGGAGTTTAGGATGCTATTTTTAGAGTTTTATCACTATATAGGACTCTAAATGTTGCCAAAAATTTAGAGCTCCAACACTTATATCTCCCAATGGAGAATTCTACCCAAGATTGTTCATTAACAAGGACATGTTGTCCTTTGTTTAGCCAAGTGACCTTGTAGGGACTGGTGTGGGGTATCCTTGTCATTTTCAACTTGTTGACTACCTCCTCTGACACTGTGTCATCAGTGGACCCTTAGTCTATGATGAATCTACATACTTTACCCATCATCTTACACTTTACTCTAAATAGTGATCTCCTTTGACTGAGTTCTTCCTTCACTGGATCTTTGATCAGAGTTCTTCCTTCACTGGATGTTTGATCAGAGTTCTTCTCATTATTAGGTTCTCTCCCTCCTCTGATTCTAATGACACTTCAGGTTTCTTGTTTCCTCTAATTGTCTCGTCATGAACATAGTTCACTATTTTGTCACCTCCTTGAGAGGTACTTCCCTTCTCTGGACACCTATATGTCAGATGTCCTAACTAAATATAGTGATATCACTTCATATTGGAAAATAGTTTCCTCTTCCTTGGCTACTGCCTCTTCCTCTATTGTCAGAGTTCCTCCCTCTACTTAAAATTCCTCTATTGAAGTTTCCTTCATGTTGTTCAGTGAGCTTAGTCTCTACTTGACCTTTAGATTCAGATTTTCTTCCTCCATATCCACCTTTTTGACCTTTGTTATCTCTTCCTCTACCCCTTCCTCTAGAAGTGCTTGAATCTTGTTTCTTCTTTAACTTGTCTTCCACCTTGATAGCAATTTGGTGGCACTTTTGAACTGTGTCTAGAGTCAATAGGCTCATCTCATCTTGAATGGTCCATTTAAGTTCATTAATATATCTTGATACCTTCACTTTCTCATCCTCTGCTACTCTTGACCTCATACAAAGTCTCTAAAATTATTCACTGTATGAAACTTTTAGACACTTTCCCAATCCTAACTAACTCTAGGATCCATTAAGACTCATTTTCCCTACTCAAGCCAAAACTATGCATCAAAGTAAACTAACTAGAATAGGCTGGATTTGACACTAATTATCAATCCACCTTGTAACACACCTTTCAAGGCCTATTAAGGTCAAAATTAAACACACACTGACTTGGCTAAGGTCAGTTACAAGCCAAAACATTCTAGGGCTTAGAGGATAGCCTAGGTGCTCCTACACCATTTTTATGATAGGCAATTGATAAGATCCACTGTGTGGCCTATACTTGTTATATAGACAACACATAGGGTTTTAGGGTAGTGGTGGTTTTTGAGGAGAAACATTTTGAGGTTTTTGTTGCTAGCGGGAAGTATTTTGAGGGTTTTCTTGTTCTTCATGTGCAACATTTTGAGGGTTTTCTTGAGGTTGTTGTTCAGGAAGAGAACTTTGTCGTCTCTTTCATTGTTGGGGATTCTTTTCAAAATTTCACATCAAATAAATTTAAAAAAAAAACATAAATCAATTGAATAAACCCTACTTAAATTAAAACTCAAAAAAAAACTATAAACATCAAATTCTTACATGTTTGACAATACGACATAGTTGCAAATTTGTCTAAACACTAGAAAAAGTAAATGAGATACAAACATGCTCATGCTTTGTTGATTTTGGGATCCTAAAAGCTGCTCTCAAGCCTTTATTCACATGAAATGGACTTGGACGCGGGCTATGAAAAAAAATTGTACTTCTTCATAAGCCACACGGGTTATGAAGAAGTTTTATTGTTTTCCAATTTTGCATTTTAGGCTTGGTTTCCATAGGCTACACATTTCAAAATTCAAATAACACACACAAATTTTGTAGAATTTTGTGTTTTTTAATCATGTGACCAGTTTTTTGACCATAAAATTGGTGCACTTATCCTTATTTCTATCACCAATCATCTACTACTCTGACTGATTTAACTTAACATACCTTGGAGTTTTCAGATTTGCATTTGTAGATAACTCTTGTATTTCCAACTCTTCCTCATTTTAAAATTATTCACTTTGTTCTACCAATCCATTTTGATTCCAATTTTGATTCTATGCATGCACGATATAATTTTCTTCTTGATAATTTGATTCATAGCTGCAATATCTAAATGATTTCTAATAGATTTCATTCACTTTAACATTATCACTTTCAATAATCTTCCTCAACCTATTTTTATAATATTTTCTTTCTTTGATTTTTGTAGAATAATAAAGAAATATTCCTTCATCACTTCTTTAATAAAATTTCCCTAAATCTTCATCTATCTTAATGTAACGTATCCTTCCAAAGATTCTAAAATACTTTAATGTAGTACTATGACCATACCAAAGCTCACAAGGAGACTTACCAATATCATTCTTGATTTTAACATGGTTTAATGTATAGAATGCAGTGCTAAAAATTTCTCTCCAATATATATGTGAAATATTTCCTTCAATCATTATAGTCCTTGCACTGTCAAGGATTGTTCTATTTCTTCTCTCTGCAATTCATTCTATTGTGGGTTCTAGGGAGTAGAAATTTTCCTCTTTATCCCATTCTCTTCACAATATGCATCGAACTCTCTAGATGTAAACTCTCCACCTCTATCAGATCTCAGAAATTTTAGCTTTGTACCTGCTTCAATCTCAACCAAATATTTGAAAATCTTGAATTTATCAAATACCTCTAATTTATCCTACAAAAATGTAACTCACATCATCCTTGAATAATCATCAATAAACAAGATAAAGTATCTATCTCCATAATAACTTCTAGTTCTACCAGGACCAAATAAATTAGTATCCACCAAATCTAACAATCCACTCAAAGAATACAGCTTAATTTTGAAAGTATATTTAGTTAGCTTACCCAATTGACATTCCTTACATATCACATTATTATTCTTCAACAATTTAGGAAAATCTCTCACTACATTTGTAGTGCTTATTTTCACAATCTTATCACAGTTTACTTGACAAATTATCTAGTGACACAACCGATTCTCATTGATCTCAATAATCACACATCTATTCTCTCAATTGTTAATATGAAATACATTACCTTTAGTCATTTTTTTTGGTGCAATCTCAAATTTAGTGCTTTAAATGATTTTACACATTCCATTCTTGAATTCCAAGTGATAACCCTCATCAACTAGTTGTCCAACACTTTAAATATTATGTCTTAAACCTTCAACATATAAAACATCATTAGTATTATTCTTACCATCTAGTATAATCGAACCACTTCTTTTGATCAAACAAGGATCATTATTACCGAATCTAACAACATCATGATCGTAATCCTCAAGCTTCATTTTATTTTATTTTATCTCTAGTCATGTGATGTGAACACCAACTATCAATAACTCAATGATATCTTTTATCCAAATGAAAAACCAAGGCTTTTTATTTATTAGATATCTCATCTCTAATAGCAATAAACACAATGTCATCTTCACTCTTCTCACATTCATCATTAGTTGCATCTTCTTCAACAATATATTAAAACTTCTTCTGATACTTAGACATTAATTTCTTATGCTTGTACTTAGGTTCTTTGTTCGGACATCTTGAAGAAATATGACTAATATTATTGCATGAAAAACATTGCAAAGGTAACTTTCCTTCACACTTACCAAATCCCTTAGGTAATATAGTTGAAAATAGGGTTTCAAGCTCTTCAGTCTCTTTTTCTTCTTTGTCAATTTGTTCCCATTCCTTAGCATGTTTAGCAAGTTTAGATTAACTTTCTCGAGGGTAATATTTTTTCTTCTCCTTAGAAATAATAGCTTTAAATGTAGATTCAACATTAGGAAGACTATCTCCATATTCTCTCATTTTAAAAGTAGATAACTTATATATAAATTTCTCCAAAAGACCCTTTTTATGTTTTGGAAGCCAAAATGTGGAAATCTATAGAAATAGAACCTAGAGTGCACAAAAGGGCCTATTTGAAGTGTAACTAGGTCTAGGGTTAGGTAAGAAGACTTGTGGAATCCATTCATTGGGTCAGAGAAATGAAATGGTAATAGAAGTAAAAGTTGTAAAATGTTGCTTCAACAACTTTAACAACTTTCCAATGTTGCATGACAACATTTGGACAAGAATTGAAAAATACCCTAAGGGAAGTTATGGGCTAGAATAGGCAGCTGTTATGATCCTAGGGGATATATATAAGGTCTTTCCAGGCACTGTATATATATATATATAATATATAATATATAGTATATACAATATATAATATACAGTACATACAACACACACACACACACACACACACACACACACACACACATATGAGTATGTGCACCAAGTTGTGAGCCAAAAAAGTGGACATGTCTTTAAAAAAAATTCAAATTTCATATAACCTGATTGAGTTATTGAAAATTTGAAATTGTTCTAGGCTTGGTAACCAAGCCTAGAAAATATTATAAAAAACTCAATTTTTCTTGAACCTGATTGGGTTTCTAAATTTTAAATAACCTGATTGGGTTTTGAAAAGCAAAAATTACTTCAAAACCTGACCGAGTTTTGAAGAAGTAAAAAATATGCATTTTATTCGGCATGACCCGAGCAGGTTACGAAGAAACCAAAATAGGCTTTTCTTCTAGAAGCCATAACTTCCACATACGGATTCTGATTGACTACATTCAAAAAGAATAGGAAAGATCTTGAGACAATCTAACACATGATTAACCTAAAATAATCTTTAGTCATCAACATTTTTTTCCATCCATTTGAATCAAGTCAGGTATAAAATAGGTACTCAATATTGCCCATACATGCAACATATAGGAAAATGAGTATTCTCTCTCTCTCTCTCTACTCCTTATCATACTCTCTCTCTCTCTCTCTCTCTCTCTCTCTCTTGAGCATACTCATTTTCCTATACATTGCATGTATGGGTAATAATGAGTACCTATTTTATACCTTACTTGATTCAAATGGATGGCAAAAAAATATTGATTACTAAAGATGATTTTATTTTAATCATATGTTATATTGTGTTAAGATCTTTCCTATACTTTTTGAATGGAGTCAATCAAACTCCGTATGTGGAAGTTATGGCTTCTAGAAGAAAAGTCTATTTTAGTTTCTTCATAACCCACTCGGGTTATGGAGAATAAAATGCATAGTTTTTACTTCTTCAAAACTCGATCAGGTTTTGAAGTACTTTTTTCTTTTGAGAACTCGATTAGGTTATTTGAAATTTAGAAACCCAGTCAGGTTATGGCTTGTGAAGAGGCTTGAAAAATGACCCAAAGGCTTGGAGGCTCATTTTCCCTCCATTTTTGTTCTTTTAGAAGTTTTTTCATCTTGTAAGATGAATTCTTGACTTTATCTTCATCAAGTTTACAATTTGTCAACTAAGTAGCTTTATAATTTTCACCATAATCTCATACGTCTTCTTAGCTTTCCAACCATATAAATTTTTCAATTTTTGGACAACATTAGCATAGTAAACTTTAATTTTCTTTACTAGTGTCTTGATTGTCCTCACAGACATATGTCTACCATTTTTTTAATAACTTTTGATATACTTAATGAAATTTCAAATAAATTACATATTATTGTTCTACACTTGATTATATACACTTTTAAAAAAAAAAAAAAATTTATTTTTGATTATTTTGATGTAAGTTATGCCCAGCGCACGAGCAGGTACTAAATTTTTAGGATGCGATCACTTCAAAAAATCATAGAAAAAAAATACTCGTCTGAAAATTACAAAAAATACACAAATTCTAGATCTCTCTCTTACCTATAATCCTACTAGAGGGATTTAAAAGATACTGAATATAACTATATCTTTTCTACTACACACGGAAACAACTATGTTATTTTTTTCCAAAAAATTCAGGAACATGTTTTTGTGCGCGTGAGGTTTGACCCTCTAAATATTATCACTTTTAAAAAAAAATTAGTGTTTTAGAAAATAGATTCGGAGTACTACAATTTTAATTTTTACACATCTTCTTATTTTTATGAGTGCATGACCTTCAAACTCCTATTCCAAGTTTAGGTTTACCAAATTTCAGAATAAACATGTCCACTTATACCCCCCTTTTTGGTGCACATACCCATATATATATATATACATATATATATATATATATACATACATACATACATACATATATATATATATATATATATATATATATATTGTTGGAAAGTGATGTTTTTGGTATGATATGAGACACTTAATGGTTGTCATTTATGGAAACACATTTGATAGTATGATCGAGTTAAGAACAGTTTTGGAGATTCAGTTATCAAAATGACTAAGCATAGAAATACAAATACAGAGTATAACAACATTGTTTTGGACAGCGAAGATCGAGTTTGATGTTTGATGACTAGAGAGATTAGAGGAAGATACTATGATATATGTATGACCTACAGTTAAGATCGATTTGGTT
>MU226887.1:2377874-2389441 GCA_018584345.1 Thuja plicata | reverse complement strand
TGTGGTATATCAATGGACATGTGTGATGGCAGATGAGAGATCAGAGATTGACATATATTGAGAGCTAAAACTGGAACTATCTAAGCATTAGTGATGCTTGTTTTGTTCCTTTCCAAGAATACTTTTCTAGAGTATTGATTGTAAGAGTTGTAAGCTCAGTGTACCCCTAAAAGGGTGGTGTATACCTTTAACATAGTTGTTATTCCTTTAACAAGGAAATGTACTATGTAATATTCAGCTCCTAGTAGGGCTAGGTCTCCTAGCAAGGACATTATACTTTAGTGCATGCTTGTGGGTACCATCCCCATCGGGGTTTTCCCTTGGCTAGGGTTTCCTATACAACAAATAATGGTGTAATGAGTTGTGTGTTATTTTACTATGTTTTTTTCATTTCAGCAATTATATGGTGTATGGGGAATTGGTTTAAGTTGAATTTAAAGTGTTGTAATATTGATTCACCCCCCTCTTAGTATTACTTAATCCTAACAATTGGTATTAGAGTCTTTGGCCCTTAAAGAGAAAGTTTAAAAACTTAAGGGAGATCAAGATGGATTATGTAAGTTTGTAAGAAAACTTTGATGAAACACTTGAAGACATTGAAAAAGAAAAAGAAGATAATGGTGACTTGAAATTTAATTTAAGAATATTCGAGGGATTCATTAAGAAATTGAAAGACCATCTTGAACTTTCCAAAAATCAGAGATAGGATCTTATGGTTCAGATAAAAGAGGATTAAGACAATGATAATTCAAATCAGATGAAACAACTTGAGAAAGAGAATGATACCTTGAAGATTGAGAATGAGACAATGGCTAAAGAGATTCAACAAGAAAATGATGCTAATATTCTGATGGGGCAATTGAACAATAAGCTTGACCAGTACAAGAACAAGTATCTAGAATTGGAGAAATATAATCAGATCATAAAAGGTGAACTTGTTGAGACAAAGAAACATATTGAGAGACTTCACATGGGTAGTAACTTGATTGATGAAAAGAGAGACGTACATAAACCTAAAGGAGATATGACTAGTGTTGGATTTAATGAATATTAATGTTCTAAGAGTCAAGAAGAGAAACCTGACGTGAAGACTGATGGAAAAAACCTATTCTTGAAGAACCTAAAGAATAGATCAGACCTTTCAGAGGTAGATTTTTTGGTTGTAACAAGTTTGGACACATGAAGAGAGATTGTAGAGGTAATGCCCCTTTCAAACATTTTTCTAGTTACTGTTTTAATTGTTATACATATGGACACAAGAAAGCATAATGAAGGAAACCTGATCAATCTAGATATAGATAGGATAACATCAGAGGAGAATCAATAGTTAAAACTACATGTTGCAAATGTAATAACCTTGGGCACATTGCAAAGTATTTTAAGCTACAAGTAAATAAAAAAAACCTCCTCCTATATGCTACAAATGCAACAATCTAGGGCTTATAGAAAATTTTTGCAGGTACAATAGAGAAGACAACATAAGAGTACCACCTCATATGGACACAAAGAGGATTGAAAGTGATAATGGTAAGAGTCTTGCAGATTACAAAAATGAATTTGATAATTGTTTCAAGAAAGTAAGGTGTGGAAAATCAAAGAGTCAAGTGAGATATTGATTTAGGGAGAGATAGTAGATTCTACTGAATCTTTGCCTAATGCTAACACTATTACATCAACTTAATTCATCAATCATGGCCTTAGGGGGAGCATTAGATGAAGACATCAGATTATATCCAACCCCTTATTCTAAGGAGTAAGCTCCAACAAGATTGGTTATGATATATGTAGACATTGTGGAACTTATATCTGAGAGCGCAACATAGGATGACTCATATTTTCTGATCATAGGATTTATGATTGTCTAGACAGTGTACAAAGTTAGGTGTATTGGGTAATGTGCATTTCTCACTTAATGATGAATAAAAGACATATGAGGTGCATATGTCTTCACCATTTGAAGAGTAGAGACCTAAGGAGAATAGAGATTGGAGAGTATCAGACTTCCTAGCAGCTACATTGTGTGATCGATCAAAGCAAAAATTTAAAATTCAACATGATTAATGTATTTACATCATCTACTTGAACATAAGTTATGGATGCACCTTTGATTTATGATGTTGCAGATTGACATAGATACAAATTCAAGAAAAATTCATTTAAGTCTTGTGAAGATGACCCTAAAGGAGAATTTTCCTAGACAACACATGACGTCTTGCACATAGAGGATTTTAGGGCTTACATTCATTGCAAATATGACACATTGGGAGATGAAGAGATTTCTATTGAAATGGAAGATATGATAGGTGATGATGGTAATATGAAGGATGAAATAAAACACATAGAAAACTTTATCATCATGAAGATATTAGACTTGTACGATTTCAGTGAAGAAGAATGGATCAAAATCTTACTGAGCAGAGTTCAAGATCAATTCATCTAGATATGAGAGAAACCTATAAATATTTTTAGTAATTTGATTCATGATATAACTAGGTTATAAAAAACTCAAGTTATCCATGTGGCAGATAAGCACATAAAGAAACAAGTTGAAACCCTAACACATTCTAAATGGGACAGGCGAGCTATGATAGTGAATGATATTTTCCTACTGGATTGTAGACTGATTGCGATGATACTTGGATACAATTTTTACTACAGTAGTAGACCTAATTCAGTCTCAGCATGAGTCATTATGATGTCTTATAGAATGATAAAGGAAAAAAATACATTTAACCTATGCGAGGTTATGACACAAATTTTTTTGGAGAATGTTAATCTAATCAAGAAAGATAAATCTAAGACCTTTAGATTTGGCTCATTCTATTTCATATGTATATCCACATTGAGCATAAGTTTCCTCTGCATGCACCCTAGAAGATGGAAAGACAACATACCCACTGGTATTCATATTTTATAGAGCTAGAGAAGAGAAAACAACATATGGGTAGATGGAGAACTGTTTGGCATGATCAAAATTCTTCAGAGGCAAATGAAAGAAAGATTCAGAACTTCTGAAGAGTTGATTGAGAAATATAAGGATACAATATATTTCATGGTTGAAACTAATTGTGTATGTTTTGAGGAATTCATACCAAGAAAGAAATGGTGTTACCCTATGGGTTATGAAGTCAGCTTAGATGTTCTGGTTATGCAAATTGAACATGTCTTGGCATCTGAAGTTGATACATCTAAGGAGAGATGGGGAACATATGAAGAGAAATTAGCTAAAGTTAGAGAAGAGAAGACTAGAGGCTTAATGAAGAGAAGAGTGAAGAATATAATTGATGATTGTGCAACAAAGGAAGGTATAACTAAAGAAGAGATGATAGAAGTAAGGAATAAGATAGTAGACAGATCTTCTAGGTTGGGAAGTGTTGCTAATGCAGCCCTTCCACCTCCAGAGATTGAGGAAGTAGTTATTTCACTTTCTATTGTTATTGATGTTACTACACCCTCACTAACACAAAAGACTTTGTAGGAAGAAAATATTGTTCCTTGGAGCAACACTAGGTCCACTAAACTAGACTCACCACCTAAGAAGTAGAAAAATGAAGAAGTAGAAGGAAACAAAGTTGAGAAAGAGACCACAAGTGATAGACAGATATGGAAACTTGATATAAAGATGTTAGAGAAAAGAACTATTGAGTAAGGAAAGCTTGTTTTAGTGAACAAATATTATGTCAGGTCTAAGGGATCTGGAAAACTAGTGATTGAGGACAGAGTGATAAATCATTTACATTTTTCCAAAAATATTCTACTAGAGATAGAAGCTATTATACCTGAGGAGTTGTATGGAAGAATAGAGATTATAAAAAAAACTTTCACATATTGAAGATGAGGCTATTAGAAATAAAGCTATTGAGGATATGTTTCCAGTTGTTTCTATACAAGAGAGAGAAACAATATTTGAAGCACTCAAAATTTTATTAAGAACCAAAGCAAGACTAGTGAAAATTATGGGCAGGAAATATGAAGAAGTCATAAAGGAGAATCAAAGGAATTGGATCAGATACTTATGAGTAATATTCCTAAGAAGACTCTAACTCCTACATCTACTATGCCTACACCTATATGAATTGGATAGATCTCTAAGATAATTGAGATAAATGTTGAGAAGAGCGATGTTGACATGACACCAGATTTGTATATTTTTGGTGTTCTTGTGACCCTTGACACTTCACATGATGAGAGTGATCCATTTGAAGGAAATATTGACAATATAGTGGCAGATGAAGTAGAACAGAAAGAGGAAGAGAAAAAAGAAGAATCAAAATAGAAAAAGGAGATAGACACGTCAAAAGAAGAAGAGGAAAGAGTTGAAGCGAAACCTAAAATTGAAACATCTTCTATTCTATTGTTGGCAAGTAAGGACAGATTTGTAAGCACAGATGTTGAAAGTATGGATGAGGATGAACTGATGAGACTATCCTTCATTGCATTCACAAAGGAAAAATAGAGATCTGAGCATAAATGAGACAAAAAGAATAAGGTAATTACTAGAGAAATTGATACTGTTAATAAACTACTTCTAGTTTTTATTGTTTTTAAAAATAAAGATGATGCAGAGAATCTAAAAATGTCACTAGATGATTTTGATGGTGACTATGAGTCCTTAGTGAAGATTTATAAAGAGAAGGTAGAGATAAGTTATCTAGAGAAAAAGTTGAAGGAAGTATGCCAGTCAATTTCATGGGACTTGGGCATTCTGAGATTAACTACATTAAAGGCCAGCAGTTGTGTTACACATGGAAGGATGTCATTTAGCTATTGTATAAACCCTATCAGTCACATTCATAACATTGAAAACATTATTGCAAAGGTCAGGGATACTTTGAATAGCATGATGGATAGTTATGAGACCTCCTCACAATCTATAATAGAGATGTACAGAGAGGTAACAAAGATTCTTGATAAGTTGAATGTATTTGATATAGAGAAAGGGAGAGTAATGACAAGATTTGGTTTGCTGAAGAGTCTAATCACTCCTAAGCTATCAATTCTTAAAGTTCATCTATCTTACATGGGGAAGACTATGAAATTATTGATAGTTTGATCTTTTGGTGCAATGATAATCATACTTGACAAAATCTATGCCCATGGAGTTAAAAGAAGTAGATACATCATCATATGCACTGAATGGATTAATTCATGTTAGTTATTGGTTGAGTCATGGAATGTAGAAGTGAAGATCTTGGAAGATTCCTTTCAAGATATTCTTAAATTGGTGGGAAAGCACTAAATCCCACATTTTTGTAAACAGTATACACCTTTTCCATTGTTTTCAAAGGGGGAGATGAGAGAAGATAAAAATAAGAAAAGGAGAAGAAGAGAAAAAGAGGAGACATCTTGTGTTAGAACACTTAGTTGTTTTTTTTATAAGTGTTTTCATCAATACCAAAGGGAGAGATTGTTGGCAAGTGATGTTTTTGGTATGATATGAGACACTTAATGGTCTTGATTTATGGCAACACATCTGATAGTATGATTGAGTTAAAAACAATTTTTGAGATTTAGTTATGAAATCGACTAAGTATAGAAACAAAAATACAGAGTATAACATAATTTTTTGGAAATGGGAGATTGAGTTAAATGATGAATAGAGATCTTAGAGGAAGATACTGTGATGTATGTATGACCTACAGTTAAGATTGATTTAGTTTTGGTGATGATTACAAAGAGTTAGAGAGACTTGAAGACATGAGAAGACAATAGAAGAACGTAACAGAGTAGTTGAACAGTTGCAATGATCGAGGGAGAATGTGATGGAATCTAAGTGTGCTAAGTTGGATTGGTATTTTGAATTACCCATACTTTGGTAATACAAGAGCATTGACATTATATTTAGTTTTTGGATAAGTATTTATTGTGTCTTCTATTTTAATTTGAAGCCAACCAGATGATGTAATGCATATATATGAAGAACTTTTGTAAAGTGAAGATGTATGAGTAATATGTGATATGTGCTATATGATGAAATTATTTTTCCATTAGTACACTTAGTGAAAAAAATTAACAGATATCACTGGTAGACTAAAGAATTACTGCCAGACTACAAGCATCACTGACAGACTACAAGCATTACCAGCAAACAACAAGCATACCCGACAGACACAAAGGTCATGAAAAATGCTAAGTATGAAAGTGACAAGCATCATCGGTGACCACAAGCATCACTGGTGACATAGTTTTGAGAACTAACCTGAAAGGAATAGAAAAGGCATACCTGATGACAAGTTCAAGAAAGGAACACTGACAACCAAGAAAACTGACCGTCAGAACTGACAGTCAGTTAAAGAACCCACAAATTGTGGATCTAATTTTTACACGATGGATAAAACAATGTAATTCTATTTATAGAGTTTCTATTTGTTTTAAATCATAACTTGAGGGTCAAGAAAGATTTATGTAAATGTTTTAATGCATCCTAATGGATCTAAAACATATCTAACTAAAGATCAAGGTCAAAGTTGTAAACCTTGGATCTAGAGTTAACTTGCGATGCATGAATCAAGAATTGAACCTAAATTAGTATAAATAGATGTTCAAACTCAATTCTGAGTGATGAATTCATTATTGATGATAGCCATGAAGAGAATCTAAGGAGAAGAAGGAAAAATTCATGCAAAGTTCAAAAATAGAATACATCAGTTGTCAAGAACACACAAAGGCTACCGACGAGCAGATAAAGGTATTATTCAATCATGGAAGGATGATTACTAATATGTATGAAGATTTATAGGATCTGTTATCAACAATTAAAGATTGCATATATCATTATATCAAAGACTTATGTAGTTGCATTCTAACAAGTGCATCACATCAAAAATCCTTTTGTAGAAGGTGGACTTAACCATTCTTCAGAAATCTCTTAACAGAGTGCACACTTAATAGTGTTGCTAAAGCTTCAAATGAAGTAGCTCTTACCAGGTCTCCACTGTAATGCTCCTAATAGGGTAGGTCATCAGAAGTGACCAATTGTAAGCCTTAACTGGCCCCTTCTTATCTACAGATAGTGAAGTCTTGTGGGTAATAATCCCCACCATAGTTTTTACTTCCTAACAGGAGTTTTCTGCGATATCATATCTTGTGTTATGTGTTATCTATTTTCATGAATGTTTCTGTTATGGTTACATACTAAAAACATTTATGATATGATTGCATATGCATAAAGAAAGATGAATAGTTAGATAAGATAAGTTACAAACTAATGATTAAGGGTTAATGGGCTAACCAAGGAAAAGTTTTAGAGGTACTGATTCACCCCTCCCCTCTCAGTACATCATTCCAATATAATTCCAACAATTGGTATCAGAGCTAAGTCTCTCTCTTGAAAAGCTTAAAGACTTGAGAGAAAAGATAAGAGCAATGGACAAGTTCAGACTGGACATGACTATTGAGAATGAGCAGTTATAGATGCAAATAAACTATGAGCAATATAAGGAGGCGAGAATAAAAATGAAAAAATTTCTTGATGAAAGAAAGATTATGGCAACTAGGCTGAATGAGACAAACTATAAAGAATTGGAAATAATAGATTACTTTGAAACAACAAAGTCATCAATGAGAAAAGCTTCAGACGCATTAGTTGAAGAAATTAGAAGTATGCAAGAGATCAATCTACATCTGACAAATCAAATCAAGATACTGCAAATTGGTCAAGAAACGCAAATGGTGAAAATGACTGATGTCATGAATGATGCAAGAAAAGCTGAAAATGAAAGAACACTAGCCATTGATGATAGGAGGAAAATTACAGAGAAACTACAAGAGAAAGAATCAAAGATTTTAAGACTCACTGAGCATCACCATGAGGTCACCAACCAGATTATTCTTATGAGTCAAGAAGAAAAAAAATTAAATATAGAAATCACTGAAAGAATATAGATCATTGGTGAGCTAAGAGAAGAGAATGAAAAATTAAAGCATGAAATCAAAGTCCAGAATCAATACAATGAATTGATCAAAAGGGCTGAGGATAGCAGCAAAAGAATGGATGATTTTCTTGATGGAAAAAGAAGAGTCAACAACTACACAGGATTAGGGTACAATGGGAATGGTGAATCTTCTAATCAAATAGATCAAAGGAATGCTTTGACAACCCCAAGATCCAAGAAGCTATCATGCAATCACTATGGAAAACCAGGCCACACCTCAAACATCTGCAGAAGCAAAATGAAAGGTATTTCTCAAGCACAATCTACTTTTATTGGTAATTGTTATAAATGTCAAAAGAAAGGACAAAAGGCACATGAGTGCAGATCCGAAGTGATAAATCCAAAGAGAAAAGCATATATGGACAAGTATTTTCCTACATGAAAGATGAATGGGCATACACATAATGAATGCTGGAAAAAGAACAAAAAGGCATGGACTGCAAAGGACACTGATAAAAACTACAAACTAACAAGAGAAGGTAACTCATATGTTTGGGACTATAACACATGGGTAAATTGTACAGCATGTGGAAGGTATTGTCATATTGCTGCCAACTATATGAGGAAGTGGACCAGAAGGTCAAGAGGTTGGACCAATCTAGGTATGGCATGTTTGCATTGTCATAAGGTTGGACATGTCATAAAAGATTGCAAAGACCGACTGACAGACACAAATACACATCCCAATAGAAATACCATTGATCACATCAAAAGAATGAGAAACAAGATGTGGGTAAAAGCCACAAACACTAAAGGTACTAGAACAAGCAATGCAAATGGTGTCACCTCATCCAATGGATCCAGTGACATCACTACATCTAACTAGATTGCACAAGTAAGTATGGAACTACATTATAACAATTTTTACTATGCATCGGTTCCATTATACACAGTTCATATTCTAATATAGGCATGAATAAAGATGCAATATATTGTTTTGTGCTAAACTATTGAAAAGAAACCATCAGTTATTGGGCATAATTTGTATCGGTGAACACACACATAAAAGTTATCATTACTTATAGGAATGTATCGGTCATTACACAAGCTAAGTGTAAACTGACAAATATTGGTGAATATTGAAACAACAAAAGCTATCTTTGCAACCTCACCGACAATCATCGGTGAAGTCTCCAAAACCACTAGCTACCCTGACACTTAGCACAAACACTGGAGATGTTATGAATGTCTTTACCGATGAAAGTAGTCTTCATAAACCAATGAGTTGGTAAGCATTTATGACAACTTAGGGCACAAAAAGGTATAAAAGCCTGACGGGTAAGCTCATTTTTGCACCTGCAATTTTTTAGCAGAGCAGAGCAGACCAGAGTAATTTGAGAGTAGATTGGAAAGTGACCTAGTAGAAGTCAACCATGAAGCATTCACATTCACATCCAATCAAAGAAAATCAGTAAGTTAATACACTCACTAATAGCACTATTTTATTTCATGAAAAAACCTAAATAGCAAACACGATGGCATCGACTTCTAGGGTAGAGAAAATTAAGGATGACAAGAAGAAACCCTTCAATCTTGTTAACAGAGGAGTGTGTGCTAAACCTAAGTAAAAGTTACACCCTAAAATAGCTTCACAACCAGCTGATTCTAGAGCATTCTCTTGAATCCCACCTAGGGTTTTTCTGGTAGAGGACGTAAGGTCCTATATTCATTGTAAGATCTTAGAGATAGGAGATCTAGACCTTGATAATGCCTATAGGGCACTTTGTGATGATGCTGGAATTCTCAAAGAAGAGCACAAACATTTGGAAGTAAAGGGACTCACAAATGCATTACATTTTCCTAGGGTTTTCAAGACATAATGGATTAAGATCATTCTTAGTAGATTTCATGACAACACTCTATGGCTAAACAAGCCAAAGGCTATAAAAAAGGATGTTATACACGTGGTTACTGGTTATCCTACAACCGATAAACCATAGGCTCACAAACATCCATCTCTAGCAGAAGTTGAAAGACTAACTAGTGCAAAATTAGATAAAAGGGCACTAAAGTTCAACACCATAACCGATGTAGAGCTGAAGTTTGGAGCATGTGTTGTTGGATACAAAATCTTCCAAGAAAGTAGAATGAATAGCATATCTAGTACTGCTATGAGCACAACATACAAGATCATCAAACAAGGGAAGAAGATGGATCTGGCAGAGATCCTACTACATCAATTTGAGGAGAACATGTGCACAATAAGGTCTTCAAGGACAAACACATGTAAGTTTGGTTCCCTCATAATGTGTATATTCTTTTACTTTGAAGAATACTTTCCTTCCATAGGAAAAGTTGCATGGGACACAAGTAGACCCATTACCATTCAAATAAGTTAATTCATAGAATCACTTGGGACAAACTTTGACAATGTAATGCATGAATATTTCAAAACCATTAAGGAAATGCTACAAGAAAGAACTAGAATTTTAGAGAGTCTGATAGAGGAACACCGAGAAGAAATATGTTTTATGGTGGATATAGATTTCACTTACATACAAGCAGTAATTCTAAGAAAATCATGGCTTACAAAATCGGATTATGATGTGAGGCCTACCCCAGTCTGACATAATCTTAACACTATTTCTCATTTATATGCTCTCCAAGTCAATACTAATTTTGCTATAGTCAGACTTTTGGGACACATCTATTACTTTATGGATCCGTGGAAACCTTTGCTTTTATGCAAACACCTGATTATGTAATCAGGAAATCTATATAATACTCTATGTTAGTGATGCAGATTTCCCTACAAAACTGATGAAGGGTGCTCCCCTTAATGCCACAAACACATAATAGAAACAGAGAAACAACAATTTGCAAGAACAGAAAATGGGCTTCTTATTATCTCCACAAATGTAAAATTACAAACTTTCAGAATTACAATATGCAAAGCCACATGGGCATTCCCCTTTCAATATTCTATAGGAAAAAGCCTCGAATTAATACTCAAATCCACCCAGAACTGTCCCGAACTGCCTAAGACAACACTACGGGCCTTCTTTATATAGGCAATTTCCACTGCCCAAGAAGGTTCTAGAAATTTAGCCCTTAGGGCCGACCAAAATTAGAATTATTTTATTTTTCAGTTTAGTACATCAAAGTCGGCTCAAAATAACTTTTGAAACCCGAACAAAAATTTTGAAGGAAAATTATTTTCTGCTATTTCAGGTGGCCCAACTTCTGGAGACCATAAGTCATCACCAGTTGACCCGATTGACTATTATAACCCCATTTCAGAAATGCGACAAAGCGCTCTACAATGTCCAAATTATGCAAGCATCATTAAGCCCAAGTTTTGACCTCATCCGGGGCCTCTAAAGTCTTCAAAACTGAGACCGAAGTTTCTGTACCCTGTTTTCAACACCCAAAATTTTTAATATCTTCAAAACCAGACTCAATCTAGCCATGAAACTTTACTGGTAGGCTGATATGACTGAGATGAACCTCCACATGCAAAATTAGAACATTCCGAGATTGTATGACCAACTTACTAAAAATAGCATGTTTCCATAAATAGCAGCTCTGCACAAGGTAGCCCTTATTGAAAAGAAAATAGAAATATTTTTGGGTGATGCAAGATTGCCCTTACACCTAGGATGCTCCTGCATCAGACACCCGGGGTAATTTGAG
>MU226887.1:2333245-2355042 GCA_018584345.1 Thuja plicata | reverse complement strand
TATATATATATATAATAAAAAGGAATGGTGGGGACAGCACCACCCACCATTCCCTTCCCGCAAGACCATAGGGACCACCACGGTAACTTGTGGTGGATACACGATAGACCTTGTGGTGGAGAAGAACCTAGGGGTTAGGATTGAGTAACCCTTAGTTATTACTATGAAAGACCTTCTTATGGCCATGTTTTTAAGTAAGGTTGTGTTAGGTTGATGTTGGGGTGTTTTTGTAGTGTTGTATATGTTTTATGGTCAATTTGGTCCCTAAGAACCTTTTTATATTTTGGAAGCCAAAATGTAGCAATATGTGGAAATGGCACCTAGAGTGCATAAAAGAGCCTATTTGAAGTGTAATTAGGTCTAGGGTTAGGTTAGAATCCTTGTGGAACCCATTCATTGGGTCAGAGCAATGAAATGGTAAAAGATGTAAAAGTTGTAAAATGTTGCTTGAGCAACTTTTACAACTTTCCAATGTTGAATGAAAACATTTGAACAAGAATTAAAAAATGACCTAATGGAAGTTATGGCCCAGAATAGGTAATTTTTATGATCCCAGGGGACATATATAAGGTCTTTCTGAGATCTGTATGAAGGTTGGACAGATTTTGGTTACATTTCCCAAGAAGGATTTGGTGACAATTTACTAATTTGTATATAGTTTTGCAAGTTTTGGTTGGAATTCATTTAACATGGATAGAAGCATTTGTTTTAATGTGTAGAATAGTTTCATATACTTTTTTCCTTTCTTTATAATTACTTCTTGAGATTTTTTTTTATATTTTTCTTTCTTAAATAAAAATAAAACCTTCCTGGACTATTCACTACCAAGGTAAGGGTTTGCATGTATAAATATGGTTCCACAATGAATTCTAACCATGGGATATTGATAGCCCATGGAGGATGTAAAGTGGAACCATTTTAAATTATTTTAATTTTTTTATAGTTTTAGGAGGTGTCATTTTATAATTTTAAAAGCTTTCCCTAGGTGAGACATTGGTTAGTTGGCTAGGAGCAAGTTGATGATAGTCATAGTTTGAATGCAGGAGTGGACTGGATAAAGGGTTTCATTGGTTGGATATTTTTTATAGGTTATTGGAGAAGCCCTAGAACCAGTTCCATGAGTTGATCAATCCATTTAATCAAAAATTGGTTTGAAATAATGCAATTAGCCCTATTTGTAAGGAAAAAGACCTAGTCTGGAAAAGGTATTGTACTGACAGCTCGTTGACCCCAAACCCTAAAATTCTTGAAGGGTGTCAAAAATGGTATCAATATCATTGACTATTTTGGGGGTTACATTGTGATGTTTTGAAGTTATAAGGATTATTTCACCAAATTAGGGATAATAGGCCTACTATCCCTTAGAACCAATGATTCTTGAATTCGATGAAAATAGTGATTGAACTATGGGAAAAATGACCTCAAGATTTGATGAAGTTGTATGGACCTAAGCCAAATCAATCCTTCTAAGTGTCATAGTGAGAGTTGGTGTGAATTTAACTTAGTGAATTCAATATGGAATTTGATTTACCCTTGATAGTGAGGCCCTTGGAATAGGAGGAGTGGAAAAAGTGAGTTCTCTAAGATTAGGGTTAAGAGATAAACCGTTAGAAGGTCTAGAAAGTGGCCCTAAGAAGAGTGTAATTGACTCTATGATAGGATCCTCCATATGAGATTAGTATTAGAGCCTAAAAGATTTGGGATAAGTAAGTGTATGTCTGATCTTGAATTAGTAGGGTAGTCAAGTATGCTAACCAACACAAAGTTGACAAAGAAGGTTGATGACTAAGAAGAGGAGAATAGACTCCTAAGGGAATCACTTGTAGAGATGGAGAGTAAGCTTGGTGAAGTATGATCCAAGACTAAATAGGTTAGTGAAAAGTTTAAAGAGACATAAGGTAAAGGGAAGTCAGTGGTAGTAAAAGATGAAGTGCCAGAGCCTGATCCCATTTTGCAAGAAGAACCATTCACTAGAGCATTAATAGTTATGGGTGGAAAATCCATAGAGGGTGTACTTGTATTTAGTGGAAAAATGGATCCAAATTTAGTGATGGAATGGATAGAAGGGTTGGAAAACCATTTTGAATGTGAGAATGTGATTGAATTACAAAAGCTGAAGGTGGCTAAGTCTAGACTGAGAGGAGTTGCCCTAACATGATGGAAGTTTGTGCAAGATGAGAGACAAAAAGAAGGAAAGAACCCTATTTCTGCTTGGAAGGGTATGGTTTCCAAGGTTAGAGACACATATATCCTTGATGAACATGAGATACAAATCCACAAGAAAATACATAATTTAAGACAAAGGGAACTAGAGGTGAGTACCTATATAGAGGATTTCTATGAATTGTATTTGAGATCCAAGGTGACAGAGGATGAGAGTATTAAAGTCGCAGGCTATATAAATGGGATAAGGTGGTGTATACAAGAGGAAATTATCTTGTTGACACCTACCATAGTGCATAAATGTTATAAATTGTCTCTTAAGGTAGAATAAAAGAGAAAGAAGAAGCATGGAGCCACTAGTAGAGGTAGAGGAAGAGGTAGAGACACAAGAGGCCAAAAAGGAAACTTGTGTAGGAGAACCTAGGGTTAAAAGTGCTTCATTTGTTTTGTTTGAATCTCTCCTAGTTTCTTAGTCAGTTTAGGGAGGTTTAGGGTTATTTTGAAGTAGTTTAGGGTTTGTTAAGTTTGTCTTGGAAAAGGTTTTGTTCATCCAGTCTTTATAATGTCCTAAAGGAAAAATTGGGTTAAAATATGGAATGGATAATATAGATGATTAGGAGAGTGTTTTGATGTTGTTTTGAGTCTTATGTTTTTATTTGAGACCTTTTGGGATGCATCCATGGAGTTAAAATAATTAGAAATCAAATTTGTCAAAAAGATGAAAAAAGATGTAAAGTTGCTCAAAGAAACATTTGCAACTTTTAAAAGTTGTTAGAGAACTTTCCATAAAACTTTGTTTTTTTCCTAAAGGTAGTTACTGATTGGTTTGATCAGTTTTTTTGGTCAAAGGAGGCCTATATAAGCACTTGTATGGATAGATCCCAAGGTTGGATGACATTTTGATTGAATTTTCATACATTGTAAAGTTGCAGACTGACACTTTAACAATTTTTGAGCATTTTTTTAATGAATAACATATAAATGGATTGTATTGTTGATATTTTGATTGTAAATAGGCTCTAATGAGTTTTTCTTAAATCTATGTGGACAGAATTTGTTAAATAGTTTTCATTTTGTAGTTTCTTGTTAAAATTTCTTGTAGTGTTCTCTAGTCCAATTTTGGAATCTACATAGAAAATGGCTTCTCAAGGTTCTTGAATCCATGGAAAGGAAAATGGGCATGGATAGAATGAAAGAGGGGTCACTTTATAGACTTTTACTTTTGGTTTTATGAGTAGAATTGATAGGGTTGATTTTTGAACTCTTTCCCTAGGCGAGCTTGGCTATAGCCCGGCTAGGAAAATAGAGAGACATGAAGGCACAAATTACAGTGTTAGATTGGTAGAAGTAATCCAATGGTTGGATAATGATAAAAAAGATTTGATACAACCCTCTATGTAGTGGTGAAAATTGGTGAGTTGATTTCATCAGTTTGTGAAGGAAAAACCAGAGTAAAGGTTAATTAGCCCTATTTTAAAGAACATAACCCCTAATTGGTTTAAGGTGTTGTACAGATGATTTGGAGCATTCTCACCTTGAAAATATTGAATTTTTTGGAAAAGGGTATTTTTATCCTAAGTTACATTTGGCAGTCCTGAGTAAAATTTTTGAGTTAAACCAAATTTTGTGTTTGGTTAGGGCTATACGGAGCAATTAGGCATTTTCCTAAAATCTAGGAACTCGATGAAAAAAATAATAAAGGATGATTCTAGGCCCTCAATGTAGGTTTGAAATGACCATATGTGAAGGAATTTAACCCTACAAATCATTATGTGAAATTTGGTTTAAGGTGGTGGAATCTAGTCTTATAGGTTCAGTGTGCATTGAAAGAACTCATTGATAGAATGTTGTTCTTGGTTGGAAGGGTAGAGATCTTGGTGACCTGCCCTAAGGATTAGGGTTTGTGGAATCCCTAATAGGTCTAAGATAAAGGCCTTGGATGTGATTCAAATTGAATCTAGATTTTGAAGATCAACTCCTATCAGATTTGTATCAGAGCCTAAAGATTGGGCTTGTGTAGATTGGATGGTTTATTTGCTAGAATCAGTAGATTCACCTAGAATGGTGACTAATGTCGAGTTAGAAAAATATGTTGAAGAGAAGATAAAGGAAAATGGAATCCTAAAAGAAGAGTTGGTGGAGATGGCAGCTAAGTTAGAGGAAGTGCAACTTTGAAAGGCAACAATAAGTGAATTGGTGAGATAGAATGAAGGGAAAGGTAAAATGGTGGTAGAACAAGATGTAGTACTAGAACCTGACCTTGTACTTCAAGAAGATCCATTTCTTAAAGCTTTAAAAGCTATGAGTGGAAAGTGTTTTGAGTGTGTACCTATATCCAATGGAAATATGGAACCTAAAGTAGTCATGGAATGGCTAGAAGGACTTGGAAACCATTTTGAATGTGACAATGTGACAAAGGCACAAAAGGTGAGGGTAGAAAAAAAGGTTTAGAGGGATTGCCCTCACATGGTGGAAATTTTTACAAGATGAGAGGGTTAAGGAAGGGGAAAATCCCATTACAAGATGGAAAGGAATGGTTGCAAAGATTAAGGAGACTTATCTGTCAGATGAATATGAAGTGCAATTGCACAAGAAGAGACAAAACCTTAGACAAATAGATCTTGGAGTGAGTGCTTATATAGACGAGTTCCATAAAATTTGTCTAAGATCCCATGTGATGGAGGAGGAAATAATAAAGGTGTCCAAATACCTAAATGGACTAAGGTGGAATATCCAAGAGGAGATAAGCCTCTTGAGCACAAGGACAGTTCACCAAAGCTATCAACTTTCCCTCAAGGTCAAAGAAAGAATAAAGAAGAAACATGACTCAAGCAGTAGGGCTAGAGGAAGAGGAAGAGATGGAAGATTTAAAGGAAGGAAATTTGAATCAAGAAAGTAGTGTGAGTCCAAACTCACTGAGAACCAGGGAGAGGCAAGCAATAGAAGTGGTGGTTATAACAAAGGAAGAGACTCCAATAGAAATTCAAGATGGAGATCTAGTAGCCAAGGAAGAGGGTCCTACATCTCTTCTATGAAATTCTATAACTGTCATCAGTATGGGAATCCTTCTTATATGTGTCCAGAGAAGAGTTCTTTATCCCAAGGAGGGGTGAAAAGGATAAATTATGTGCAAGAAGAGTCTTCTAGTAGCAAGACAATAGAGGTGGAAGTGGATTCAGAAATAGGAGAGAATTTGATGATCAGAAGGGCACTCATCAGAGAGAAAATCAAAGAAGAACCAAGTCAAAGGAGATTTGTGTTCAGAGTTAAATTCAAAATTCTAGGCAAGGTGTGTAAATTTATAATATATTTTGGTTCTACTGATAACATTTTTCTATAGAAGCTATTGAAAATTATAAATTGAAAAGGATTCCTCATACTAAACCTTGCAAAGTCACCTGGTTAAACAAAGACCAACATGTAATGGTAAATGAATAATCTTGGGTAGTGTTCTCAATAGGGAGATACAAGGATAGGGTTTTGTGTGATGTCTTACCCATGGATGCTTGTCATCTCTTAGTAGGAAGACCTTGGAAGTTTGAGAGATCTTACTCATTCAAGAATGATGGGGTGGTGCAGGAGCACCTTAAGGTCTTTGATAGATATTTTTTTATTTTGGCTTGTAGGTTGGTTTGGCCAACCACCAAAGGTAATAAGGACTAAGATATAAAGTCCCAAGTGTGTTTAGGATGTGTTTTAAGTTAAGAGTGATTAGGGTTTAGGGATTAGTGGAGTCTAAAAGGATCTAGTAGAATATGTCTATAAAAGTCAACCACAAGGGTAAGGTTTAGGACCAAGTTGGGGCATTGGAAATGACAATTTTTCATTTGAGCAAAAGATGTAAAAGTTGTCGTGACAACTTTTGCAATCTTGCAAAGTTGTCATGCCAACATTTCCTAAAAACTAGGAAATGGATTTAATGGTACCCAAATCCTAATATTAGGGTATAGACATGTGGGAATATGGTATATGAGGTGTAAAAAACACTAATCCAAAAGGGATCTGTCATTTTGTATAGACTATGTGTGAACAAGGACTGAATTAGGCTGTATTTTCACAATAGAGCTTTGATCCAATTGTTTAATGGATTGAAAGTGATAAGTTAATGCATTGAGAACTTATGTTTTGGCATGAAGATACTTGTTGTTGCATTTTTTTGATGATTTTGTGTTACTGGTTAAGGTTTTGTAAATTCTTTCTTTTCTTCTAGTTTGCTATCTTGTTTTGAGACAATTATGTAAATATGCCTCCCTCTTGAATTCCCGTGGTCAACTTCCTATGGACTCTTGGAGTCAAGAAGGGGAATCCATGTAAATTGTGTATATAGCTTGTGGAGTTGTTTTGTGTAGGGGAAGAAATTTTAGCACGAAGCCATGAGCGAGTGCCAATGCACTCTAGTTCGGAGCTTGGTTGGGACAGTAGAAAGAAAGCTTGCTTAGTGGATTGGTTGAACCCAATCAATGGTGGGGGAATGTAGAGAGGAAATTAATTATTATTTTAATGCAAGGAGAAGTTTAGAGGAGTTGGTTAAGACACTCAAACAAACTAGGAAACCAGACTATGTACATGTTCCCCAAAACCCATAAAAATAGGGGTTTCTTGGAAGGCCTATGTATAGACAGGGTGAGGATCTAAATATTTGAAAATACTAGAGCCTAGGATGACCTCACAAAGAATACATAGTTGATCCATAGGGGTGTTAAGGGATTTTGGAAGAAAATCTATATTTTCAGTATATAGGAGGCTAATTAGGCCTAAAAAGGCTACAAGGGCTAGAAGGCCTAAAGTTTGAAAGTTGAGGACCTGATTGGAACCAAGAATTGGGATTCATCAAGAAGGATCAAAATTAGTAGGAAGAGACCTAGGAATGGTCAGGGACCCTAATGTCATGAGAAAAGGGTAGTTTGGAGAGAAAGTGACAATCAGGGATGTTGGGTGCATAGTGAAAAGAAGATGAAAAAAGTGGAAGTTTGAAATTGGTGGAGAGTTCACAAGTGGGGTACTGATATTAGAGTTATCCTTTGGTTGTGGTAGTGAAGAATCCCCTAAAGAAATCCTAAGAGAGAGGTCTTAGTTTTGGAGAAAGAGTGATCTTAAGAGTGATCTCCCCATCAAATTGGTATCAGAGTCATTAGAAGGCTTGGGATTTGGTTAATTTATGTCAAAGAGGAGTGAATCCATAGGAGAAAGCATCATGGTGACCAATGCAAAATTGGCAAGGGACTTGTTAGAGCAGAAAGTCAAAAATAGGTTTCTTGAAGAAGCTATGGAAGAGATGAAGTTGAAGATGGCAAAGGTTGTAGAGACAACCAACAAGATGAAAGAGAAGATGAGTGAAGATAAGGATAAAGGAAATAAACCAGTAGAGGAGGAGATAGAACCAGAGACTGACCCTCCTCTACCTGAGGAACCATTCCTCAAGGCCCTCAAAGCATTGAGTGGCAAGGATCTAGAAGGCATTTTAGTGTTCTCTGGTAAGATGGATGTAGAGATGGTTTTGGAATGGATTGAAGGTATGGAGAACCACCTGGAATGTGATGGAATCACAAAAGCATAGAAGGCAAAGATAGCAAAGTCAAGGCTAAGAGGACAAGCACTCACATGGTGGAAGTTTCTGCAAGAAGAAAGGGAGAAAGAAGGAAATAAGCCCATAGAAACTTGGAAGTCTATGGTATAAAAGGTGAAGGAGAACTACCTTCTAGAAGACTATGACGTTTAGCTACATAAGAGAAGGAAAAACCTTATACAAAAGAACCTAGATGTGCCATCATACATAGAATAATTCTAGAAGCTTTACCTTACATCTAGGGTATAGGAGACAGAGAGCATCAAGGTTGCTTTGTACCCTAATGGATTAAGGTGGAATATACAAAAAGAGCTCAGCCTCTTTACTCTAACCTCCATTCATAGTTGTTTTCAAATGGCCCTAAAAGTGGAAGAGAAACTTAGGAAGAAGAAAGACTCTAACTCAAGGGGTAGAGGAAGGGGTAGAGACACTAGAGGAGGATATAGAGGTGGTTCTAGTGGAAGGGGCATTGAAAATAGAAACCAAGGAGACTAGGGGTTCTGAACAAAACCATGAGTCCAACCATAGGTGTGGATATAATAGAGGAAGAGGATTTCATAATGGTGAAGAGGAAGATCAGGTGGATTTGGAAGAAGATCACACTTTTCTATGATGAAATGTTACTATTGTGGCCAATTAGGTCACCCTACTTATAGATGTCTTGGTAAGCCAGGAACTTCACAAGGAGAGAAGAAGATTGTCTATGTCCAAGAATGGGACTATTCTAAACAATTAGAGGTGAGTCTAGATTCAAAAAAAGGAGAGAATCTCATGTTGAGAAGGACCTTGATCAAAACACCTACAAAAGATGAACATAAGTAGAGAAGGGCTCTTTTTAGAGTCAAGTGCAAGATATTGGGAAAAGTGTGCAAAGTCATCATTGATTTAGGGTCCACAAATAATGTCATATCTGAAGAGGTAGTAAAGAAGTTTAAACTCACCAAGATTCCACATGTGTGTCCCTATAAAGTTACTTGGTTGAATAAGGGGAAACATATCTTGGTAAATGAGAAAGTACAGGTAGAGTTCACTATTGGCAAGTATCAAGATAAGATACTTTGTGATGTGTTTCCAATGGATGCATGTCATCTATTTCTTGGTAGACCATGATAGTATGACAGAGAAGCAGTCCATAATAGAAAGGAAAAAAAGTACTCATTCAAGAAGAATGGAGTAACTTTCAAAATCCAGTCTCTGATAGAGGAGGACATAGTGGAGAAGATAGAATCCAATACACTATTGATGAGTGGGAAATAATTCTTAAGGGACATAAAAGAGGAAGAAGAAGTTGGCTCTAATATCATGTTAAAGCCAGAGAAGGAGGAGATACATGAATAAGAACCTATACCATAGGAAGTGAGACAACTATTGGATCAATTTAATGACATAATATGTGAGGGTACACATTTTACACTACCACCAAAGAGGGAGATACATCACCATATTGAATTTGTACCAGGAGTATCTTTGCCAAATAGGACTACATACAAAATGACACCAAAGAAAAAAAAGGATATAGCTAGACAATTACAAGAAATTTTTTACCAAGAGATGATTAGAAAGAGAATATGCCGATGTGTTGTCCTAGTGGTGTTGGCTCCTAAGAAGGGAGATAAGTGGAGAATGTATAGTGATTCAAGGGAAATTAATAGGATAACTATTAGGTATAGGTTTCATATTCCTAGAATAGAATATTTAATGGATTGTTTTGGGGGTGCTAATTACTTATCTTAAATTGATTTGAAAAGTGGTTATTATCAAATTAGAATGAAATAAGGTGATGAGTGGAAGTCAGCCTTTAAAACTATAGAGGGGTTACATGAATGGTTAGTTATGCCCTTTGGGCTTACCAATGCACCTAATACCTTTATGAGGGTGATGGATGAAGTCTTCAAGGATTACATAGGTGTCTTTGTAGTTGTCTATCTAGATGACATCCTCATTTTTAGTAAAACCAAAGAGGAGCACATGAAGCACTTAGAATTGGTGTTGAAGAAACTTTAAGAGGAGAAGCTCACCATAAATTTGGAATAGAGTGAGTCCATAAAACAAGAGTTAGTCTACCTAGGCTTTGTAGTGTCTCAAGGGGACTTAAAAATGAATAAGAGTAAGGTTAAGGCTATTCTCAGTTGGCCTAATCCTGACACAGGGACTAAAGTTAGGATCTTCCATGGGTTAGCCCAATTATATAGGAAGTTTATTAAGAGATTCAGTGAAATCTGTGCTCCAATCCTAGATACCATTAAATGAGGGTTGAAAACAAAGTTTGTGCATACCAAAGAAGCTAATGAGGGGTTTGAAAGGTTGAAGAAGGAATTAGCCACCGAAACTATACTAGTTTTACCAAGTTTTGACAAAGAATTTATAGTAGTTTGATGCAAGAAGCATAGCAGTGGGGGATGTATTGAGCCAAGGAGATAGGCCAGTAACATTATTCAGTGAAAGATTGAATGAAAAAAGGTCTAAGTGCTCTTCCTATGACTTGGAGCTATATTATATTGTGCAAGATCTAAAGAAATGGAGGAATTATCTACTACCAAAAGAGTTTTTTGTCTTCACAGATAACCAAGCATTAAGTTATATCAACACTCAAGACAAACTTAGTTTGAGACACATCAAATGAATGGAGTTTTGGCAGTCATACACCTTCACTAATAAGCATAAGAAGGGGGTACAAAACAAGGTTGCATATGCCCTTAGTAGAAGGATACTTACCATAAAAGAGATTCAGTTACACCGTACAATGGTTGAAGGGTTCAAGGACCATTATGAAGGAGATACAGACTTCTCAGTGATCTACAATGTGTGCAAAGAATTGGAGAATCACTTCCACAGTGAGTATGCTGACTACACCCAAAAAAATGGTTTATTGTTCAAGGGGAAACAATTATGTGTTCCAAGGGGATCTATGAGGGAGAACTTCATCCAATAAAAGCACAATGGGAGTTTGAGTGGACACTTTGGGTTAAACAAAACCTTGGAGCTAGTGGAAAGATTTTATTTATGGCCAAAGATGTAGAGAGACATAAGGAGGTATGTAGAGCAGTGTGAAGTGTCTCAGAAGGAAAAAGGGACTTCATAAAATGTAGGCTTATATCAGCCATTTCCCATCCCAAGTAGACCATGGGAGTGCATAAGTATGGATTTAATTGTAGGACTATCTAGGACACCTATTGGTCTAGACAGTGTGTTTGTGGTAGTGGATAGATTTAGCAAGATGAGTCCTTTTGTTCCATGCAAGATAACACATGATGCTAGCCACATTGGCCATTTTTTCTTTAAAGAGATAGTGAGAATACATGGCTTACCAACAAGCATAGTTGCAGATAGAGATGTGAAGTTTATGGGACATTTCTGGAGGACACTTTGGAGAAGGCTAGGAACCAACTTGTCAAATAGTTCAGCTTATCATCCTCAAACAGATCGATAGACAAAGGTGATCAATAGAGTACTTGGTAACTTGTTGAGGTGTTTAACAAAATAATATGGACAAAGTTGGGAGCAAGTTATTTCACAGGAATAATTTTCCTATAATGATAGCACAAATCAGACTACTAGAAAGAGTCCATATGAGATTTTCTATGGCTTACACCCAAGGGGTGTTCTTGAGTTGAGATATCTGAAAGGATATGAAGGAGTCAGTGGTCATGTTGATGATTGTTCCCAGTCAATGAGGGAATTTCATGAACAAGTTAGAAAGACGCTAATGGAGGCCAATCAAAATTTAAAAACTAAGAGAGATGAAGAAAGAAAAGACCTACAATTTGAGGTAGGTAAACTAGTAAAGGTGTACTTGAAAAAGGCTAGGCTATAAAAGGGCATGCCTAGTAAGTTGCAGATGAAAAGGATTGGGCCATGCAAGGTGTTAGCCAAGTATGGGCCTAATGCCTATAAGGTGGAATTACCCAAGGAGATGTCCATATCTCCTATCTTTAATGTGAAAGATTTGATAAAGTATAAAGGGCCAAAAATGGGTAAAAAATAGTACAACACTAAAGTGAACAAGGATGTGGAAGAGTTCAAGATTCCTGATTAGATCAAACCACAAGTTAAAAGGATACTGGATTCAAGAGTGAAAAAGAAGACCAGACATAAGATATATATGGAACATATAGTGAAGTGGAGACATAAACTAGAATTAGAAGCCATTTGGATAACTGAAAGTGACTTCAAGAAGCATGGAATTAGTGAGGATTTCTTGACACCACAGGTACCCTAACTTGTTTGTTGCAGGGGGAGAATGGCGTAGGAGCACCTTGATGTCTTTGATAGATATTTTTGTTATTTTGGCTTGTAGGTTAATTTGGCCAATCACCAAAGGTAATAAGGACTGAGATATAAAGTCCCAAGTGTATTTCGGATGTGTTTGAAGTTAAGAGTGATTAGGGTTTAGGGATTAGTGGAGTCCAAAAGGATCTAGTGGACTATGTCCTTCAAAGTCAATCACAAGGGTCAAGGGTTGACCAAAAACTCCAAAATGGAGTAGCATTCATGGTTTTAGTGTTTTTGAGTGTTTTAAGGTCATTTTATAAGGTTTAGGACCAATTTGGGGCATTGGAAGTGACAATTTGTCACTTGAGCAAAAGATGTAAAAGTTGTCATGATAACTCTTCCAATTTTGCAAAGTTGTCATGACAACATTTCCTAAAAACTAGGAAAGGGATTTAATGGTGTCCAAATACCAACATGAGGGTATAGAAATGTGGGAATAAGGTATATAAGGTGGAAAAAAACCTAATCCAAGAGGGAGTTGTCATTTTGTATGGACTGTGTGTGAAGGAGTGGATTAGACTATATTTTCACAACAAAGCTTTGATCCAGTTGTTTAATGGATTGAAAGTGATAAGTTAATGCATTGAGAACTTCTATTTTGGAATGTAGATACTTTTTGTGGAATTGGTTTGATCATTTTGTGTTACTGGTTAAGGTTTTTTAAATTATTTCTTTTCTTCTGGTTCGGTGTCTTGTTTTGAGACATTTATGTAAATATGCATCCCTCTTGAATTCCTGTGGTCAGATTCCTATGGCCTCTTGGATTCAAGTAGGAGACTACATGAACATTGTGTATATATATTTTGGATTTATTTTATGCAGGGGAAACAATTTTAGCACCAAGCCCTAGGTGAGTGCCATTGCATTCTAGTTCGGAGCTTGGTTGGAACAGTAGCAAGAAAGATTGCTCTATGGATTGGTTGAACCCAATAAATGGTGGGGGCATGTAGAGAGGCAAGTCATTTAGTTGGATTCAAGGAGAAGTTAATATGAGTTGGGTAAGACACTCAAAATGAACCAAGAAACCAAACTGTGTACATCTTCCCCAAAACCCATGAAAATATGGGTTTCTTGGAAGTCCTATGTACGGCCAGGGTGAGGATCTAAATCTTTGAAAATAATAGAGCCTAGAATGACCTCAAAAATATTCCATAGTTTATCCATAGGGGTGTTAAGGGATTTTGGGAGAAAATCCATATTTTTAGTATATAGGAGGGCTAATTAGGCCTAAAAAGGCTACAAGGGCTAGAAAGCCTAAAGCTTGAAAGTTGAGGACCCGATTGGAACCAAGAGTTGGGACTCATTAGGAAGGATCAAAATTAGTAGGAAGAGAAATAGGAATGGTCATGGAACCTAATGTCATGAGGAAAGGGTAGTTTGGAGAGAAAGTGACAATTAGGGATGTTGGGTGCATAGTGGAAAGAAGATGGCAAAAGTGGGAGTTTGAAATTGGTGGAGAGGTCACAAGTGGGGTAGTGATCTTGGAGTTATCCTATAGTTTGGGTAGTGAAGAATCCCCTAAAGAAGGCCTAAGAGAGAGGTATTATTTTTTGAGCAAGAGTTCTCTTGAGAGTGATCTCCCCATCATGGGGTCACATTTAAGATTCAGTAAATCTTGGAATAAGGATAAGTGAAGTTAGTGGGTCCCAATTTACTGCTAGTGGGGGAAAAGGAATTCTTAAAAAAAATTGAGGAAGGAGATCGAGTGGGATTTTTCTTAATATTGAATCCTAAGGATGAAAAGGTGTATAAGAAAAAGGAACTACATATAGATATACAAGAGTTTCTACACAAGTATAAGGATATTGTTAGTGATGATCAACCAACTAGTCTACCACCTGAGAGATCGATTAGTCATCAAATTGACTTTGTCCTAGGATCCTTACTAAAAAGTATCCTATAAGATGACCCCACAACAAAATTTAGAGATTTCTAAACATATCCAAGAATTTCTTGACCAAGGCCTCATTAGGAAAAGTATAATGCCTTCTATTGTTCCTATTGTCCTAGCCCCTAAGAGAGGAGGTACTTAGAGACTTTGTATAGATTCTAGATTCATTAACCTGATTACCATCAGATATAGGTTCCCAATCCCAAGGATAGAAGGCCTAATGGATTTTCTAGGGGGAGCCTTCTGCAAAATTGACTTAAAGAGTGGCTACCACCAGATTAAAGTGAAGGAAGGCAATGAATGGAAGATATATTTTAAGACCACATAAGGCTTATATGAGTGGTTATTCATGCCCTTTGGGTTGTCTAATGCCCCAAGAACTTTTATGAGGCTAATGAATGAAGTGTTGAATGACTTCATAGGTAAATGGGTTCTTGTCTATCTAGATGAAATATTAGTGTTCAGTAAGACAAAGGAGGATCAAATAATCATCTATAGATGGTAATGCAAAGGTTACATTGAGATAAGTTGACAATCAACCTAGAAAATAGTGAGTTCATGAAGCAAGAGTCGGTATACATAGGCTTTGTAGTTTCAGAAGAGAAATTGAAGATGGACACAAGAAAGGTGGAAGAAATATTTAATTGGCCTAAACCTAAGTCTTCTATAGAGGGAAGGAGCTTCCATGGATTAGTACAATTCTATAGGAAGTTCATCAGATAATTCAGTGAAATATGTGTACATGTTTTAGATAACATCAACAGAGGCATGAAGACAAAATTATAGTGGAATGAGTATGTTGATAGAAGTTTTTAGACTTTAAAGAAGAGGATAGCCACCCAACGTATAATGATACTTCCTATTTTTGAGAAGTTATTCATAGTAGAGTGTGATGCCATTAACACTCTTATAGGCTCTGATACCAATCTGATAGGGAGGCTCATATCATGGAGTAATCTTGAATCTTCTTTAGGTCACTTTCTAGACCTACTAAGGGATTACTTATGAACCCTATTCTAGAAAAAAACACTTATTTCTTTCCCCAGATTTCAAAGGGTCTCACTACCAAGATTCAATCCAAACTTCCTTGAATCTACTAGGGTAGGTTCCCACAAATCATTTCAAACTCTTGTTAACTATCTTGCAAGATTTAAGTCACTCCCACTCCATCCAAGTTCAACCTTCCTTGTAGACCTTGGACTATATTTCAATCAATTCTCGATCGAGTTCAAAACTTTATAGGTTGAAGGGCTAATAGTCCTTGTAGCCCTAATTAGGCTCCTAAAACAAAATAACTCAAAAAATTCAAAAAGGAACCCTAAACTATTCATAGTTCCAAAAACCCTTTTTAACATACTTAAATATATATTGGGCTTGGGATCTTCAATTGATCAATATAATACTTTATATGGACTATCATAATGTCCTTAAACTAGGGCTAATTGGGATAAATAGTATATGTTTTGAACAACGGTAATTGAGATGGAATCATGGGCTATTTCCACTATTCCTAGGACTTCCTAAAAACCCTCACACCATCCTATAGTCATTAGTTTCTTTAGTCCAATCCAACCCTGCATATCATGGCTGATTATTGTCTTCTTGCTCCTAGCTAGCCAGGCATAGACTATCTTGCCTAGGGTAAGCCTTTAAAAATAGATAACCTGATTTTTAGAACCTATAAAAAAGGGAATAGAATTTAAATTGGCTCCTATTTCCATCATCCATGTCCCATAAAGGTTCCATGGTTGGAATTCATCAGGGAGCAATATTTACACAAACAACCCTTACACTAGCAGAGAGGAGTCCGGGAAGGATTGATTTATTTCAAACACACAAAACTATACAAAAAATTAAAATAAATAGATAAATAGTAAGGACGAAAGTAAAGGAAGATATTATACACATTAAAATAGGTAATTCAATTAATTTTTAATGGTTGATCACTGTATCTTACAAAACTGAAAGAAAATAACAAACAGTCACCAACTCCTTCTTGGGAAATTCAATTAAAAATTGTCCAACCTTCATAAAATCAAAGGATAAGCCTTATATAGGTGCTATGGGCTCATAAAAACAAAATAAGCTAACACATAACTACCATTAGGGAATTTTACAACTTTTTCCAAATGTTGTCAAAAAGTTACCAATGTTGCAAAAGCAACATTTGGCAACTTTTACATCTTTTACATTTTCAATGTTTTGACCCATGAATGGGTTCCACAAGGTTATTAGAATAACCCTAGACCTTATAAAATCTAAAATAAGTCCATATAAGAACTCTAGTTTCCATTTCCTCATTTTTCCTATTTTGGCATTTAAGACATCTATGGGGTCTCTTGGACAAAAATGACTATAACAAACCATCTAACCTACCAAATCAACACAAAAAACCTAACAAGAATTATTTATTTACATGAACTAGAATAGGCCTTCCAAAAAAGCATTGATGAATATAACCCTTTTGTACTCCTACATCAATATAATATTAAAACTAAGTCAAAAAAATCTAAATCTAAATGACTCGGTATGGGTACAACTAAAATTGTAAATAAGACTTGCGAAAAATATTATACCACAAATAATTCTAGGGAAAAGTCAATGGATGAAAGTGTGACATCCTAAAATTGGGAGATTTGAGCCCCTAAGAAGCCCTATAAAATACCAAATAAATTTATACATATTTTAAAAAATATTTTGAAACCAACGTATTATTCTATTTTTAACAATATTTAAAAATCTCTACTTCTCGTGTCAAGGCTACCCATGCACATACATTAGAATGAACAATACATGTTCCTCTCACACCACATGTTGCACCTTGTAATGCATATTATTCATATATCACTTTACATTGTTATATAAATCATTTTTATTTTATTTTTATAAGATTCAAGTGATTAATTAATAACATGTCATAAACACAAATTATCACACTTGCATCTTCTATCTACTAGGAAGCACCATCATCATTAGGTTGTTGGTGAGGGCTAAATCCTATGTAGTGCAATAATGGCATCTACTCTGACAATGTGTACATGAATGGGATGTTGAACCATTCTCATTCACATCAGTATCTACCCTAGAAAATATATTCTAGTAGCTGAGGCACATATGCTCAATGTGGTGGAATCAATTAAATGGTGCATCTGATGATGATGTAGGTGTTATAGAGGTTAATCCATCCTCTATTATGACTAGTTGTGTGTCATATTGAGAAACAACATCAGTTAATAATGTGGCTTCCTAAAGAGTTTGTTAATCTATGGACTCCTTTAGGGATACTGAGACCGTGATGTGAACCATGGGTTTAGTAGCTAAAGGCCTCCTATGTTGTGCATCTACCACCCTCTAGGCCCTAGATCTATCTAGTAGAGAGCCTCTCCCTCTACCCTAGAACTATCACATATTAAAATAATTTAACTTCAATCCAAGGATAAACTCACAATATAGCTTCATCAAAAATATAGAGGTACCTCCTAATTATTCAAAGGTAGTTGGTCAAATACTATATACCACCTATCCCAATATGCATTTTTCATCCTAGTGTAGACACATCAATGTATAGGAAATCTATTCCTATAAGTAGGTAGGGTGTATTCTATTTTAGGGTCAGTGAAAAGAGAACATATGTAATCTTTAAGTATGCTCTTTCTTTTCACCTCATCCTATGATAACCCATCAACACACAAGTCATGAAATATATCTTTAAATGAACCTCATTTTGTAATCTGTCTATATACCTCCCTAGCACTATTGGCTATTTATTATAGGGTTGTGGTGAGGGATGAGTGGTTCTCATGAGTATAAGACCTCAATCTATTCACTATAACATTAATTTTCATAGTTTTTTATGTCAAGCGATTGATAAGATCTACTATGTGGCCTATACTTATTATATAAAAAATGCAGAGGGTTTTTGGTGGTGGTGGTTGTTGAGGAGAAACATTTTGAGGGTTTTGTTGTTGGGGGGAAATATTTTGAGGGTTTTGTTCTTCATGTGAAATATTTTGAGGGTTTTTGTTTGGTTTTTGTTCAAGAAGAGGAATTGTTGGGATAATGGAGAGGTGTGTACTGAGAGGGGAGGGGTGAATCAATGCCCTTAAAAACTTTTAAACAAATCTTTGTAGCTAAATGTTTAGTAATAACCGACTGAGTAGATTGCATACACCAAACATGTAATGTCAATGCTAAAATGTAAATGATTGTAAATTAAATAGTAAACATACATAAAATTTTAATACTCATGACACTAATATTTGGTATCATAGAAAACCCCTGTTAGAAGGTAAAAACTGCAGTGGAGATGAGAGCCACAAAACTTCACTACCGCAGTAAATAAGTGGTGTATTAAAGCTTACAAATATTTATCACTTTTGGTGATCTTAACCTGTTAGGAGTAACAATAAGATCAATTAGACCTACCTTGTGAGAGGATTTAGAAATATAAATTATGTGTGCACTTGGTTAAGATATTTTTACAAAGACGGTTAAGTCTACTCTATTAGGAGATTTTAGTATTGTTGCAATTGTTAGAGAGTAACAAGATTGTGTGATCTGAATGAATTAAAATCTCTATATTATGGATAAATATCCTTTAAGTGCAATAAAATCTATCACCTTAATGTGAATGATAATACCTTCTGCTCTTCTTTTCTCAATAGCCTTTCCTATGTTCTTAAAACTTAATTCTACAATGTAATCCCTGTCCTAAAACCCTTCTCTGAATTCTGATGTCCATAGTATGGTGGCTACTTGATCATTACTTGATCAACATACAACACAAAATGACATAGTAACATTACATATATCAAAATCCTCGACCTAATTAGGGTTTTACAATAACTTACAAAACCTAAGATCAATGGTGTACACAATTTACCATGATCATATAAACATAGGAGAAATAAACAATTAATGTTGTGAATCCATAATTAATGTTTTCCTTGATCATTGTAAACCTTTATCTAGGTCAGAAAATTTTTGTTACCTAGATTGATGTGCTATTACAAATTTTATGTGGCCTCTGGTCCACTCAATAAATGTTGTCTCTCGATGCTCGGTGTTCTCTGTGTGTCTCAGTTATACTGTGCATCTCGGTTATACTATGTACTCAGTGTACACTACTGATTGGTAAAGTCTGTCTTCTTAGTAATCACTGCACTTGGTTAACTTTGCGTGTGATCAGTGCTCTTGGTTAACTCTACACTTCAGTGATTATACCAACTAGTCTGTCTGTGACTCTATTACCAAAAGTCTATTTGAGTGCTTAGATACTAATGACAACCTTCAAAGCTCATTTGGAGTAACATGACTTTGTTTTCTCTTTTATTGTTGGGGATTCTATTTAGAATCTGAAATCAAATTAATGAAAAAAATAAAATCAATTGAATAAAACCTACTTAAATTCAAATTCAAACAAAAACTATAAAAACATCAAATTCTTACCTGTTCTACGATACGACATGGTTACAAATTGGTCTAAAAACTAGATAAATGTAAATGAGATGTGAACATGACCAAGTTTTGTTGATTTTGGGATCCTAAAAGCCACTCTCAAGCCATTATTCACATGAAAATGGACTTGGACACGGGCTATGACAAAAAATTGTACTTCTTCATAACCCACACGGGTTATGAAGAATTTTTATTGCTTTTCAATTTCTCATTTTAGGCTTGGTTTCCCTAAGCCTACACAATTAAAAATTCAAATAACACACACGAATTTTGTAAAATTTTGTGTTTTTTAATCATGTGAGCACTTTTCTAACTAGAAACTTGGTGCACTTATCCTTATTTCTATCACCAATCATCTAATTCCTTAACTGATTTAACTTAACATACCTTGGAGTCTTCAGATTTGCATTTGTAGCTAACTCTTGTATTTCCAAATCTTCCTCATTTTCAACTTATTCACTTTTTTCTACCAATCCATTTTGATTCCAAATTTGATTCTATGCATTCATAATCTAATTTATTCTTCATAATTTGATTCATAGCTGCAAGATCTAACTAGTTTCTAATAGCTTTCATTAAATTTAACATTAGCACTTTCAATAATCTTCCTCAACCTATTTTTATAATATTTTCTTGCTTTGGTTTTTGTAGAATAACGAAGAAAGGTTCCTTCATCACTTCTATAATAAAATTTCCCTAAATCTTCAACTATCTTAATGCAACATTTTCTTCCAAAGATTCTAAAATACTTCAATGTAGGAATATGACCATACCAAATCTCATAAGGAGTCTTAAAAATACCATGCTTTATTTGAGCTCAGTTCAATGTATAGACTACAGTGCTAAACATTTCTCTCCAATAGATCTATGAAATATTTCCTTCAAGCATCATAGTCATTTCACTGTCAAGGATTGTTCTATTCCTTCTCTCTACAATTAATTCTATTGTGGGTTCTAGGAAGTAGACATTTTCCTCTTTACCTCATTCTCTTCACAATATGCATTGAACTCTCTAGATGTAAACTATCCACCTCTATCAGATCTCAGACATTTGAACTTCAAACATGCTTCAATCTCAACCAAATCTTTGAAAATCTTGAATTTATCAAATGCCTCTAATTTATCCTTAAAAAATGTAACTCACAACATATTTGAATAATCATCAATAAATAAGATAAAGTATCTATCTCCATAACAACTTCTAGTTCTAGTAGGACCAAATAAATTAGAATGCACCAAATCTAACAATCCACTCAAAGAATGCATCTTAATTTTGAAAGTATATTTGGTTAGCTTACCCAATTGACATTCCTTACAAATCACATTAGTATGCTTGAAAAATTTAGGCAAATCTCTCATTGCATTTGTAGTGCTTATTTTCACAATGTTATCATAGTTTACATGACAAATTATCTAGTGCCATAACCAATTCTCATTTATCTCAACAATCACACATCTATTCTCTGAATTGTTTATATGAAATACATTACCTTTAGTCTTTGTTCCTGATGCAATTTTAACTCCAATGCTTTCAATGATTTTACAAGTGATAACCCTCATCAACTAGATATCCCACACTTTAAATATTCTACCTTAAGCCTTCAACATATAAAACACCATCAATATTATTCTTACCAACCATTGTAATCGATCCACTTCTTTTGATCAAACAAGGAGCATTGTTACTGAATCTAACAACATCACCACCGTAATCCTCAAGCTTCAATTTTTTAATTTTATCTTTGGTCATATGATGTGAACACCTACTATCAATAACCCAATGATATCTGTGTATGAGGAATTCTTCAATCTATTGGGAGAAAGCTCAAACATAAAAAAACATTAGTGGGTTAGCACATAAGATTGATTCAAAGACACATGAAAGAGCAAGCAAGAAAAAAAGAACTCAACATAACATCAGATTAAGCTTAAAATAAGTAAATTGCACCTTATTACTAGTTATTTGATTTTCTCTTGATAAAGATATGTAGATGTGCTCTCTCAAACACCAAAAATGCAATGATCCCAAATGCAAATGCAAGATTGAAACAAATGAAGCAATTCAAGAGCTAGTATGAGGAACTAGTCTCAAATTATTCAAATGATAATCTAAACTAGCTATGAAGATGGTATGCATAAACAAGATTGAAAGATATGATTCAAGAACTATGCTATGTTATGATATGAGATGAAAACTATGATTCATTTTAGCCAAAAAGAACCTAGCATGTAATATCTAAGTGATTTAAGCATAAGCTAAGAGCATATGAAAACATGAAATCTAAAACTATGAACTTCTAAATGCAAAATAACATGATAAAAATGCAAATTGAGAGATGGAAAATGAAGAGGAGAAGGCCTCTATTTATAGAGTTTTTGGAGAGAGGAAGAGGCTTGGATGAAGTGGCACCTATGTGGCATCCACATAAGAGCCACATAAGGGACACA
>MU226887.1:2312394-2325732 GCA_018584345.1 Thuja plicata | reverse complement strand
TCTCTCATTCTTCAAAGGAAAATTAAATCAGATAGAGGTTAAGTTGAGCCTCTTTTCACATGACTTTAATAAGTTTATTCCTTCCCTAAGGGGAGATGATGATCAAGTAAAGGCTATAGATGCCTGGAAGAGTGAATTTGACAGCAAGTTGCCTTGTGAAGAGGCATTTCTCTTGGGAATAGATATTGATATAGAGGATTCAATAAGATATTGGATGAAGCCTTCAAAGCAGAGACTGATATCAACAAGTTCCTACTTGATGTCAAAAACATCATTGATGCTAGATGGGAGAGGCAAAAGGTGAAAGTACAGAGTACTCAGGACTTCAAATGGCCATCAGATGATGAAGTAAAGGCTTGGGAAGTTATGACTACACCAAAGAAAAAGAAGCCTATATTGGAAGAAGAAATCTTGGATGATGAGTAGGGTGGACACTTGGCCCTACACTGTTCAAGGTAAAAGGGACAGTTATTACAAAAGGAGAGTGTCGGTGAGTATGCAAGCACAACTATCTAGACTCAACATAAATACTACCAGCTACCATCTACAAATCTGATTATAGTCGCCAGATCAGGAGAAGAACCAAGAATATCTGTTATATCTTTTGACTTGGTCTTTCCACTGCTTTCTCTCTCTTTCTTTTTTTACCTCTTGTAACTTTAGGGTTAGGTTTTCTATGACCATGCGAAGCTTGTTGCATCCTTAAGGGATTCCAAGATGGTCAAAAACATATATATAGTATAAGAGTTGTATTTTTTTTAGGGGTCTTTGATGTTGGAACATTTTGGAAAAGAGAAAATATATTGCAAAATTCAGACATTCTGAGCTTCTGTCTATCTTTTGAATTTGTATAATCTTTCATGTATGAAAAGATGGATCACATAAATAATATACAGTGCAATTTTACTCTCTTCTATTGCTGTCTCCTTATTCTCTGTGTATGCTCTTTCATGTTAAGTTTACAAGGTATTCTGAAGCATTTTGGTTATTAGGTGACTATCTAATTGCTTGTAAGTTTCTTTTAAGAAAAGAACTAAGTTTTGTGAGTAGTTTCAGGGGGCATACTACTTTGTTTAAGGATTTGATACAATAGTTTTGAGGTGACAGGGTAACTTGCAAGGCAACTTACCTGAACTGCATATGGGTTGTAAGGCAATCTACTGTGTTTTGTTTGTATGAAATTTTTTCTTATTTGACTCTGTAGCCCAAAGGATAGGCACTGGTCTAGAAATCAGTCTGATAATCTATCTTTGTCCTAGATATTTCAAGTTATCAAAACCAATTCAATTAAAAATACTTTTGTTACTAAGAACAAACAAACTGAACTCAGTAAGGACCTACGTCAGCAGGACAGTGTCCACTTTAGTGATTCCTTGGAGAGTGAATCATTAGGTTATCCCTCCTATAAGAAAAGGAAGAAGGATGAAAATCCTTGTATCACTGATATTTGCTATATTTACAATCATAGTCTGTATGGTTAAATCTTGCATCTGGTTAAGCTTGGTCATTTGCAAGGTAATTTATAAGTTGGTTTAACAAAGATACATAGAAAATCAGTGTCCACATTAATACATACTGTGTAAACAACAATCATAAGAGGTAAAACCTACCTGAGTATATGTGGAGCTCAAAAATGAAAAAGGACCTTGTTCAGTCCTTAGCAATTAGACTTTTCTTGTCTCTAAATTAGTATTAGAAGGCATGGTGTTCAAGTAGTCATTTCAAGCACTGTGATTCATACAAGAAAAATCCCTAAAAAATTGGTGACTCTGCTGGGGAATTAGAGATTGTAAAGTCTTGTTGAAGTATTCAAAAATCTTTGGTGTGTTAAGATCTAGAGTATTACAAAATTCCGGTTGTTGTTGTCATATTAACCCTTGATAGTTATTCATTCATCCCAATTTATTGGGTGGCGACTCTAAAAGGAAAATCTCTGAGATTAGTGCAAAGAAAATAAATGTATTACAGGATGAATACTAGGTCAAGAGTAAGAAATGACCTAGAAAAGGTGTTGTATGAAGGAACCCCATCAACCTCAAGAGTTGGAGCATCTTGGAGGAAAAAGAAAAGTCAAGTTAACATGGATGAAACTCCTTTAAAAGGTGAAGAAACGAATATCATAAATGATAGGAATACTGTTTAGCACTCTCATGATGGTAATACTTCAGACTATGAGGAGGCTGCTGAAAGAGTATTGGATACTCCCACAATTACTTCTAATTCAAATGAAAGAGAAGAGATTACTACACCTAGTTCAGATTCAGAAGATGACCCTTCTAATATGCTGTCCAATGAAGAGAAGTTTATTTTGAAGCAGCTTGCCCTAGTTCAATGAATGAAAAAGGAAAGAGAAATAAGAAAGAAAAGAAGTGATCACAAGGCTCTTGATAACAATAGAAAAAGACTTCCTGAACACCAAACTATGAAAGAAACAGACAAGTCTCTGAAAAGTAAAGAAATACCATTCACTCATAAAGATTCTATTTTGCAAATAAGTAAAGGTAAACAGAAGATGGGTGAACATAGAGATCAAGAACCTAAATTTCAGAGGCCTATGGTTGAAAAAATGTCCAAATTAGAAATTGATTTGGAAAAATTAAGAATTGAGAAGGAAACCATGGAATTTTTTTTGGAAAAAGCCCAAATGGAAGCTGCTACAATTGAAATGAAAAAGAAGATTGATTTTTTACAGTCTTCAAAGTATTCATTTTCTGAACCAGAGAATAATACATCTTCTAGAGGAAAAGCTACTATGGCTAAAGAAGATGATAGTTTCAAAGGAAACCACTACATAATGAGAGGTAAAAACAGTTTGATTTTGTTGGTATCCCTAGATACCCTAATGCTTTTCCTAAAGATGTGGGTGATATAGGAGAAAAGCTCCCAAAGTTTTTCTGGTAATAATGTGATTTCTTGTGAGACACATTTAAGAAAGTTCATTGACTTTGTTGATGATTTGAATATCACCCATGAAGATGTACTAATGAAACTGTTTGTTCAGTCCCTTGTGGAAGATGCAAGAGAATGGTTTAGGAGCCTTGCTAATGGCTCTGTTGTTTCCATGGATGAGTTGATTGAGTTATTTAAAGATTAGTATGGAGACAAAACAAATAAAGGCTTTTTATTGAATGAGTTCAATAATATCAAGAAAAATTACAATGAAGAGGTTACAGAATTTAACACAAGGTTTCAAAGAGCTATGCATAAACTATTTCAAAAGATAAAGCTAGATGAGGAAGTATGTCTAGCAACTTATTTAAATGCTTATGATTCCAAAATGGGATATGCTCTAAGAGATAAAAACCCTAGGACACTCACTGATGCTTATAAGATAGCGGTAAATATTGAAATGAATAGAAGAGTGTCTGGTAAGTTGAATAGGAGAGATGATCCCAGGTTTAGTAGGAGCAATTTGAAAGAATCAGAATACAAGGAATATAGAGCTCCTCAAAACAATAAACCTTTTTACAATAATACTTACAATCCTTAGAACAGAATGCAAAATCACCCATATGGAACTCAGTTCAAAGATGGAAAGCCTATCACTACACCTAAAAGGGAAATAATAGATAGTAAGACTCTAGATCCTCTTCATAGAAATTCAGTCCATTTCTGTAATGAGGAGACCTGGTGTGAAGCTTGTGATGCTCCTCATAATCCTAATTTTTGTCTCATTTCCCTAGATCTAAAATCAAATGAGGAACAAGAAAATGATGAAGGGGAACAATGTGATCATAGTATGACTAACACTTATTCATGCCATGATACTGATTCAAACAATGAAGAAGAAAATCATGATTTCTATGTTTCACAAAAGAGGGTTGAGAATCACCATCAATAGATATTATCTGACAGTGAAGTGGATGAAACTGATGATAATATTAAGTGCTATGCTCAAAATATCCAAGAATTTCCACTCATAAGAAAAGCTTCAGATGAAGAGAAGGATAGAATTACTTCTGAATTAGTAAACAAAGCTAGAAGCAATTACCACTTAAGAAACAGGGTGGTAGATGGAACTAGTAACCAGACCTCAGGTGTTTTCATAAAGGAAAATAAACCAGGCACTAAATATGTTCAGAGGAAAGAAGAACCCTGAGAAAATGTAAATAAGCACAAGGTCAAAATCATCACAAAAGCTGTAGAGCCAAATGTTATACAAGATAAAGATGAAAAGGACCAAGAAAAAAATGTTCCTATTCAAAAGATAGAAAGTAAAAGGTTGAAAGAGCCATTTCAAAAGAAACATAATGAAGATAACAAAGTTGCCATTGATAAGTCAAAACATGCAGATATTTGTTATACTCCAGTTGACATGGGTCAATGTTGGTCTCAGATGACAGTTAAGGTACCATTTTTGGAAATGATGAGGATCAAGGAACATAAGGAAAAGGTGATGTCATTATTAAATAGTGTACCTATAATAAAAGTTCAAAGCCCAGTAGATGTGTCTGAGGGGCCACCTGTCAAGGGAAATGAGGATGAGATGATGACATCTGAGATTCCTCAAATATTCTTGAATGCAACTTCTTCTCCTAAAGTGGTAGACCCATTTTTTCTTTCATTAATAATTAATGATAAAATGCTCAAGAATTGTATGATTGATTCAGGAGCTTCTAATACAGTCATGCCAGTTGAGATCATGAAGGCAATGGGCCTACAAGTTGACATACCTCATGGGAGGTGTAGAGCTATGGATTCCAGAGAAGTCCCTGTAATTGGTACCATTGAAGCCATGCCTTATAGACTGGCACTGTGCCCTGATGTAGTGATGACTACAAATGGTCTTGTGGTTGATATACCACCTCATTATGGCATGTTATTATCAAGAAAATGGAGTGCTTCAATGGGAGGAAGTATACAAAATGATTTGTCATATGCTACTTTTAATATTGCTGGAAAGAATGTTAGTGTTTTGAGAGAGAGCCGAACTCCCCATATGATAGAAAAATATGAGGATACTCATGTGAATTGTTGCATTGACATAGACATGGAAAATTTTAGAATACAAAAAGAGGAACTTTGCTGTCAAGATCAAGGAGATGATTCCTTAAGTAAGGAATTAATATTGCAAGAACAAGGGATATGGAAAATGTATTTTGATGGTGCTTGCTCTAAAGAAGGATCAGGGGCAGGAATATAATTGATATCCCCATTAGGTACAACTTTTAAATACTCATTTCTGTTAGATTTTCAGTGTACTAATAACACTGCAGAATATGAGGCCTTATTTTTAGGACTTGAAATTGCTATCAAACATGGTATAAAATGTTTAAAGGTCTATGGTGATTCTAAGTTAGTAGTAGCACAATTCAGATCCAAATATGCTGTGAAAAATGATAGATTGAAAATGTACAAACATGCTATTTGGGATCAACTTGAGATGTTTGATGCCTTTAATATAACATGGTTGGAAAGGTCAAAGAACATTATGGCTGATTTTCTAGAAAATGTTGCTCCGAAAAATGATGATTTGACTTTACATGGAGTATCAATACTCGAAGTTAAGACAAGACCGGTTGTCCTAGATAACATATATAACTGGAAAGTGTTCCAAGATGATCAAGATATTCTGAGGTTCATGCAATGCTTAGATCAGTATGAAAACTAGAGTATAGAATGTAGTTCCTTATTAGAATCAGATGATGGAAAGGAATACATATTTGGAAATGAAGTTGTTCAATTAAGTTCTAATCAGATCCCTAGGGGATTGGTTGAACTTGAAGCATTGTTTTTTAGTAAACAAAATGATTCAGCTAAGATAAGCAATGCCAATGTCGAGGATTTGGAAGAAATAAATTTGGGATTAGAAAACAGTCCTCAGATAGTTTATATAGGAAAAGGTTTGGACTCTCATGTAAGGATGAACTTGATCAAGTTACTGAGAAAATACAAGCATGTTTTTTCTTGGTCATATGAGGACTTGAAGGCATATAGAGAGGACCTTTTTCAACATGAAATTCCTTTGAAATCAGATGTCAAGCCATTTAGATAGAAACAAAGGCACATTAACCCCTTGTTGGCTCCTAAAATGCAGCAGGAATTAATGAAACTCAAGGATGCTGGGATAATCCAACCTATTAGACATTCAACATGGGTATCAAATTTAGTGCCAGTTAGAAAGAAGAATGGTGACATCAGATTATGTGTTGATTTCAAAAATCTCAATATTGCTTCACTAAAAGATAATTATTCACTGCCAAATATGGAGGCAATGTTGCATAAAGTGATTGGGTGTGAATTATTATCAATGATGGATGGTTTTTTAGGTTACAACCAAGTTCTAGTCAAAGAGTTAGAGCAATATAAGATTGCATTTACTACTCCTTGGGGAACATATGTTTATATCAGAATGCCTTTTGGTTTGATAAATGCAGGTGCAACTTTTCAGAGAGCCATGGATGTTGCTTTTAAAGAGTTTATTGATTTATTCATGGTTGTTTACCAAGATGACTTGACTGCATATTAAAAGAAAGCTAATGATCATTGTGATCATTTGGGTAGGATTTTTAATAAAGCATTGGAATATGGTGTTTCATTAAACCCTAAGAAATGTCATTTTGCAGTTAAAGAGGGAAAATTGCTTGGGCATATAGTGTCCAAAGAAGGGGTGAGAATAGATCCTGAGAGGGTAGAGGCAATTTAGAAAGTAGTTGCTCCAAGAAAATTAAAAGGTGTACAATCCTTCTTAGGAAAGATTAATTTTTTCAGGAGATTTGTAGTCAATTTTGCTGAAATTGTCAAGCCTATTGTGAAATTGCTAAAAAGGGATACTAAGTTTGTTTGGAATGATGAGGCTCAACAAGCTTTTGAAAGGATAAAGAAGGCACTGCAGGAAACTCCAGTGTTGAAATCTCAAGATTACACTAAGCCTTTCTCCCTATTTTCATTTGCATCATTTCATACAATTGTTGCAATTTTGCTTCAGAAAGATGAGCAAGGATTTGAACATCCCATAGCCTTTTATAGTAAATCCTTACAAGCTGCAGAACTTAACTATGAAATAATAGAAAAGTAGGCCTATGCATTGGTAAAGGCTTTGAAGTCTTTTAGGCCCTACTTGGTATGTGCCAAGGTGCACGCCTATGTTCCACATTCAGCAATAAAAGATATTCTCACACAGTCAGAGGTCACTGGTAAGAGATGCAAATGGATTACAAGGATTCAAGAGTTCAATCTGGAACTCAATATCACCAAATTGGTAAGGGGTCAAGGCTTGGCCAAACTTATGAAAGAGGAGAACCTAGATTTAGTGCAATAAAATCAAATAGAAGCACATGACCAAGCCATTACTAGTATAGAGAGGCAACCATATTACACTGATATTGTTTTCTTCCTCAAAAATGCTAAGTGTCCTGATTATTTGTCTGATAATCAAAAGAGAAGTTTGAAATTGCAAGCTCAAAAATATGTTTTGATTTAAGGAGATCTATTTTGGAAAGATAAGAATAGTGTACTATTACTATGCCTTGACAAATATCAAGCTAAGAAAGTTTTAATTGAGATGCATGAAGGACAGTGTGGAGGTCATTTTTCTGCTAAGACCACTGCCCATAAAATTTTGAGGGTAGGATATTATTGGCCTACTCTGTTCAAAGATACTTATACAGATATAAGGAAATGTGAACCATGTCAGAAGTTCTCCAATAAATTGAAATTTGTAGGTGCTCTGTTGCTCAACCCAGTGAGCACTGAGGCTCCTTTTGCTGTATGGGGTATTTATTTTATTGGTGAATTTCAAGAAAAGTCTAGTGTAGGACATAGTTGGATCTTAGTTGCCATAGATTATTTTACTAAATGTATTGAGGCTATCCCCACAAAAAAGGCAACAAGTAAGGTGGTTACTGAATTTCTATTAGAAAACATTTTGACCAGGTTTGGAGTGCCTAGTAAATTAATAATGGATAATGCTATGAGTTTCAGATCAGGGGAAATGACAAGCTTCTATGAGCGGTATGGGATCACAATATCATATTCATCCAGGCCAATGGACAAGCTGAGTCTAGCAATAAAAGAATATTAAAAATATTGAAGAGGACTTTGGAATAGAATAAAAGGATTTGGCACACAAAATCGAGATTAGCCCTCTGGGCTGATAGGATAACACTTAAGAAGGCAACTGGTCAATCTCCTTTTGAGTTGGTGTATGGTTTACAAGCAAGATTGCCTATTAACAATTTATTTCCCATTTGCCAATTCATTCAAGAGGAACATTTAAGTGTCTCTGACAATATGCAAAATAGGATGATGCAGTTGAATGAATTGGATGAAATAAGGAGAAATAGTCAGAGAGAAAATGTGAAGCTACAGCAAAAAATGAAATATCTTTTTGACAAAAGGGCTACTGAGAGAAAATTCCAAACTAATGATTTAGTTCTCCAATGGAATGCAAGGGTAGAGGATAAAGGCAAGCATAAGAAGTTTGAGTCTTTATGGCTAGGACTGTTCATTATTACAGAAAAATTTGGCAAAGATTCATACTTATTGAAAAATATGGAAGGAGATCTCTTTGAGTCACCTGTGCATGGGCGGTTTTTGAAGCATTTCTTTGAGTAAAGGTTCAAAGTGCATATGTAAGTATGTATTATATTCTCCTTTCCTTGCCCCTTGTTTGTAATTTTTGTACATATTTCCTTTTCTATTTTTAGGGTTTTTCTCTGTTGAAGGTGGTCTACAACCAGAGATTCTATGGTTCTTTGTCATAAACTTTGTTTAGCCAATCCGCATCAGAGCCACTGTTGGTTGTCTTTCCTATTTTGGTAGTTTTCCTGGTTCCTTGTCCTACTTTCTGTATTATGATGTGCTTAATTCTATTATCTCTTGTTGATTATGCCCTTACCCATGTCAAGTTTCAGGTTTTCAAGTCTAAACCTTTCTCAATTTACAAAACCTTGAAAACCCTAAGTCTTTCCAAGTATTAAACGATGAAAATGAACCCTAAGTCATGGTGCACATCTATTTCAATGTTACTTTTTTCATTCACTTAAAGCATGTGTCTTAATTTAAGTCACCTTGTCATGTTACTCCAGCCAAATATTCCTTAGGTCTTCCCGACTCCGCATTTTCCTTTTGTCGCGTGGTCTCGTTCAACTTTAGAATATTCCTTTGGCCCTCTGAGACTCAGCGATTCCTTTCATGTCAGGTAGTCGCAAGATAGTTATGTTATAAAACATTATGAAGAAGGGACCCACTGCCTAGTCGGGTGATTGTGGGAGAATTTTAACAGTTATAAAAATTTCTTCAGACTTCGCGATTGCCTTCATGTCGCTTCATCGCCAAATGAAGCCAAAGTTAAAAGTTAAGTCAAGCCTTCAGTCGCGTGGTCTCGAAATGGAACAGCGGTTAAAATATTTTATCTTAGACTTCATGACTGACCATCTGTGGTTTACAATAATCCTTAGTTGGGTGGTCACCAGAAGGAGAAAACAGACTCAGCGACAACAAGACTAAGTACTTTCCCTTCGGTCGCAGTGTCTGAGAAAGATTTAAGGGTATGCATGAACATATAGCGATTAAGTGACAGCCGTAGGATAAAAAGATTAGAGGATCTGACGGTGGTCACGAAGTCTAAGTAGAAAAGTTCCCTAAGGGAAAAGTCCTTGTGACAAAGAGACTTAATGCAGTCGTGCAGTCGCCTGATCACAAAATCTAAAAGCGGCGGCAGTTTTTTTGATGTGACAGTATGAATCGCTCAGCAACCAATCACAGGCTTGTATTTTGATCACTATGCAAAAAGAGTAGCTGAGATGTAGGACAGATAACGAATCACAGTGTGACATGTCAACTCTTTTAAATATCATATGATTGTTTCCAGGATTCATTTTTGAAAATTTGATTTCCTGTCAACTTCATGCAACTACAACTAGGTTTTTGATCAAGTTCACAGCATGTCGAACTAATGACAGAACTGATTTTTCTGAATTATGAGCTGTGTACTCTGAATGATACCTATAAGAAGTTAATGGTGCATTCATTTGCCTTCACCGTGTTTTTAGATTTCAGAGCCCAAGTTGCTAAGTTTTCAGAAGAGAGATATTTTGCTCAGTTTGCAGTGTTCCAAAGTTGATTAGAGAGTTCTAAATTGTAGGGAATTGTGCACAGAACAGTCAGTTGATTTCAGAAATAGATTTGTTTCAATATCGGTTAGGATAAAGAGATTCAGGTTATTGCAAGTATGAGCGGGGCTATGAGTGTGGCTTCAATAAGTGGAGGGAGTGAAGAGGAACAGAAAGGAAAAGCAAGTTTCTCTGATGAATTTCTCCATCTCCTGCCTGGTTCAACGCAAAATAAGAAGGCTAATGCTAGTGTCCTCATTGATGAGTACAAGGACATTCGAGATGTTGTGACTCTAGGGAAAATAGGTTTCTCCCTTTTCACTTATTTCTATAAAAATTCTGATAATCCCATCCCAGTATCAAACCCTTGGACTTGTGGTTTGGCTAGGTTACTTGTTCTTGATGTCTTCATAGACATAGGCCTATTCTTAGACCTAGCCAATCACTATGATGTTTTGACAAAGACCATCAAAAGGAATGATGGCACTGCCCTTTTAATCTTGAATATGAACTCATTCATGCAGGCTTTTGGCCTATTTAGCACCATGTCTACTAAGATTGACATGACAAAGCAGGAGAAGAGATATAGTTTGAAGCCTGGTATTGCTAAAGGCTTATTGAAGAAACACGTGTTTAAAGAGGTGAAGAAGTACTTAGATCCTATGAAAGAGCCAAATCCATATTATTATAAGGATCTACATTTCTACATTAAGTATAACGCTTATGCCCTATGTAGAGTACTAGGGATAGATGGAGATGATGAGAAAACCAATGCTGGCATCTTAATGATGGTATTGGACTTGCAAGAGGTGCATTCAAGCACTAGCTATGACTATATTCAACACATAATAGATGAAATGCATGAGGGTTTCATTGCAACCCAGAAAAAACTAAAGAATCCAAAGGAGAAAGAACCCAAATTCTTGCATTATTCGGTTCTAATGCATCTCCTTTTATACTTCAATTTTACAATGATGGATGTTCATAATCTGACTCCTCAAAGATTCTATCAAACAGCACCAAATCCTATCCAGTTTTGGGTAAGGGTTTGGAATTACACTTCTAGGAAGTGTGACTACTGTGCTCTTCAGAATTGGATTGTGTATCCAATTGTACAAAGTTTGGGAACAAACAGGACAAGGGTCCCATTGAAAACCATACAACTGCTTAGGCCCTGTGAGTATACTGAAAATTGGCCTGGAAAACACAATTGGGGTGATTTCTTCTTGGAGGAGAATTACACCATTATCAGAGTATACAGGTGTATTCACCCACCTCATTTATTACCATATCATGTGCCTACAAGAGTAGATGCAATGGAATTCATATGGCAGTTGATGTTAACAAACATTGAGCACTTTGCACTGCACAAAAAGGGGACTATAACCCCTACGCAGTTCAAAATTTCCAACTTTACAATTGGCAAGAATGCCATTGATGAAGTGGGTCAATGGTTGGAGAAGTACAGAATGGGGGCAGCCCCTTATAGGTACATTGACCCAGAGGGCTTCATGCCAGGGGTTAGAAAGTTATACTCCTACCATCCCTAATACCAATGTTCACTGTGAGTGCATAGAAGAGGATGCAACAGGGAACATCTTGGATGAAGATGACATCCATGTAAGAAGACTAAGAATCCAGGAGTTGTTGAAGCTGGAGACACAAATAAAAAGAAATGGGTTGTCTTTTGGGGGCTTTTACCCTAATCTCTGATATTTAGATAGAATTAAGGCCATGATAGATAACTATTATTTGCTTGTAGAGAAACTGGATACAGTTCTAGACAAAAAAGGTTCTCAGACAGCTGAACACTCAGAGTCAGAATATGATAGTGGTAGTGATAGTGACTATGCACATCCTACTATGTCTCCTTTACCACAACAAGCATCAGAATAGGATATGGCGGAAGTGCCATAGTTGCAGGGAGCAGAGTATCACATTATAGATCTGACAGTTGCTACCCAACCTGATGATGTAGAGGAGCCTGCTGTAAAGAGGCAAAAATTGGAAGTAGGGCAGCCTTCAGTGGATGGACAAAGTAAGAAAAAAGACAAGGCTAATTCCTTAGTACCTGGCACTAGGTTATATGACCATAACCTAAGAAAAACAATCAGGGAAGGCAAGAAGCAACGACCTGACCTAGAAGATGAAGTTGAGATACCAGTCAAGGCCTGTGTTGATGAAAGATTGCTTCATCAACAAAAGTTTCTAGATGATGATAGCTTTATTAAAATAGAGGAGTTTAAAAAATTCCTGAGATGGCATAAAATAGAGCAAATAAGATCCCAATTAATAGTTGATGGGAAAGAAATAATAACGAATGAAGCCCTAGTGGCTTTACAGAATTATGATCCTGAAAATAAGGATATTTCACCTGAGGATGCCAGGAAAATGGTGCTGGAAAGTGGAATATTATTGGCTGAGGGATGGGATTTGGCATCTGCCTTTATCATAGACCAAATTAGAAGACACCCAGATCTTAAAATGGCTAGTGAGGTCCAGGTAGGTGACATGATAAAAGGATTTGGGTATAGCCCAAAATCTCAGGCTTTTGCAATGTGGAGCCTAAGCCCAAAAGACAAGAAGCCTCAGTAAGTAAATATTCAAGAAAATATGGTGGGCAATCAGATGGTGTGGTCTGTACAAAATACAGGGGAGTTAGAAATCTCTCAAATTATAACACACTGGGCTCAATTGAATGAAGACAAGACCAAACAATTGTCTAAAAGGTACAATACTTTGTTGGAAGAAACAAGTGCATTGTCTAAGGACAGAGATATGTGCCATATACAACTGTACCAGCAAGATCAATTGATCAAGACATTAACAGAGAAATTGGAGGCAAAGCCTGAGGTAGTATATGTGCCAGCACAACCACCACCACTACAAATTGAAGATAAGCCCAAGTCAGAGGAAGCTGTGGAACAAAAGGTAGATGAGGAAAAGGGAAATATAATTGCTTTAAAGGCACTAAAAGACATACTATAACATAGAATTGAGATTCTAAAAGACAAAACTGATGTTGTAGTCAATACATATAATAAGTTTCCAGCATTTCATACAGAGGTAATGGGGTACCTTTCTATTCTGAACCCTTACTTCACAAAGTGGTCTGCTAGGGAAAATTTATTTGAGAAGTTGTCATCTTTACAAGCTATAAGACCAGATTTTCTTGAAGTAGTAACTGAAGTGGGAGATGAGATCAAAAGAGTTAATATTGCTCTCTCATTCTTCAAAGGAAAATTAAATCAGATAGAGGTTAAGTTGAGCCTCTTTTCACATG
>MU226887.1:2282603-2308679 GCA_018584345.1 Thuja plicata | reverse complement strand
AACAAAGAAATAAAATACAAAATGAAATAGAAGGAAGAAACAATGAAATTGTTCAGCATGAAGATCTCACCGAGCAAATCTCCAATGCAAATGAAGAAATCAGAATTCTCAAAGAACAGAATGAAAGTTTGAAAAATGAGCTAGATATTCAGAAGTAAGCCAATGAAAGGATGATGAAATCTCAATCAGACCTAAATCAATTAAATCAACAGAATGAGCAAAATCTCTACAAACAAAAGGGTAAAGCTGGTCTTGGTTACAATGAAGAAGGTGAATCTTCCGAGCAAGGTAGCTAAAGGAATCAAAGACCTACATGCAATTACTGTGGTAAGATAGGTCACACATCAAACAAATGTTGGAGCAATGGAAAGGCAAGATTCAATGGCAAATGCTACAACTGTAATCAGCATGGTCACAAGGCTAATGAATGCAAGGAGAAACCAAAATTTGAAGGCAAATGTCACAAATGCAAGAAACAAGGTCACAAGGCATCTGAATGTAGAACAAAGACATTCACTCCCGCAGAACAAATTGTCAAAGCAATATTTGGTTGGGACTACAATACCTGGTGCAGATGTCATTATTATGGAGAATATGGACACATTGAGATAAATTGTACAAGACATCATCTAAGGAAGAAAGATACAACCATAAGATGTTATACATGCACTGAACTCAGACATATAGCCAAGAATTGCATGAACACAAAGAGAGTTGAAGATGAAAAGAAAGCTAAAGTTGATAACATTTGGAAACAGATGAGACAGCAGTGGGTTCCTAAATCTACCGAGCAGGATAGTTCAAGCAATGGTCCTGTCACTCAAGAATTGGGTGACTCCACCATTACAAATTAGACCCATCAAAGAAAGGTCAGGAACTGCATCTTCAAAGCCTTACCGTAAGCAGTTCCAAAATACAAAAGTGCAAATAAAGAAATCAGTATTTTAGATACACACAGAAAAATTATCACTTACCGAGTTGAATGTTCCCGAGCATCGTAAACTGCAGACCTTACCGAGTTAGGTCAGAACACTGAGTTGAAGATTCTTACCGAGCAAGTGCTAAAGTCATCTCACCTACCCACTTGCTGAGCATTAATGATAGAATTTTAATAAAAAGGGCAGAATCGTACTTCATTCTTCACCGCTTTATTCAGCATTCACAGAGCTTAGGTTTTCAAAGCGCTTAAGGAGATTTGTAAAGAATTTGCAGCAAAGAATATACACACGAACCCGTTCCATTCACCTAGCAGCAATGGCTTCCACTAGCACCAGCAGAAGGAGCAAGGCGAAGAAGACTTCCAACATGTTAGTAAAAGGAGTTGGATGGACGGCGCCGAACTTCAAACTCATTCCGACCATCGCAGAATCACTTGACTCAAGTGGTGCATAGTCCAGAATCCCTTCCAAGGTACTTCTTATCAATGACATTCGTACTCATTTCAGGTGCACTATTCAGGAGTTAGGGACTTTAGAGATGGACAATGCCCTAAACCAACTATGTGTCGATAAAACCCTAAAACTCGAGCATAAACATTTGGAAACCAAAGGTTTGACCCATATTCCACACCTACCAAGAAGCTTTCAAGTAAAATGGATTAGGTATGTGTTGAGCAGAGTGCATGATGGGCAACTATGGCTAGATCAACCTATTCTGATAACTAAACAGATGATTCATCGAATCATGGGTTTACCTATGTTGAACAAAGCTAAATCCACCAAAACCCTAGGTCGGGATGAACTGCAGAAGTTAACTCTTGCCGAGTGGGATGGCAGAGGTCTAAATATTAACAGTGTATCTGATGTTGAACTCAAGTTTGGTATCATTATCATTGCATATAAGCTGTATAGTTCCAGTAGGCTAAATAGTGTAGCATGTGAGGCTGTAGATTTAGCATACATGGTTGTTAAGAAGAACATGGAGTTTGACCTAGCAGAGGTCTTACTAAAACAATTCAACAAGAACATGGACAGTATTAGGACATCAAAGAACAATCCATGTAAGTTTGGTTCCTTGTTGATTTGCATATTTTTCTATGTACAAAACTTTTTCCCATCTAAAGGCACGGTAGTATGGAGAAAGGACACTCCAATTCTATACCAGATAAATGAGTTCATAGCAGAAATGGGAGAGAATTTTGAGTCAGTGATGGATAACTATTTTGAATAATTTAAGGACAAGATGAACAACAGGTTCAGGATTCCTCCGAAGTTGGTAAAAGACTACAAGGATGACATATGCTTCATGGTTGATTGTGATAAAGTATACATTCAGGCAGCCATACCCTGAGTGGCATGGGTAAAACCTTTACCCTATGAAATCAATATAGATGAAGCAAGGGATATAATAGAAGCCCTGGTAAATGAACCAGCTATCCCTAACATCCCTGCATTTGGCACTTATGATGAGGCCAAAGCCAAAATTGAGCTTGAAATCAAGCTACCACAGGCCATCAGCAGTTGTAAAAGGAAAGCAGCCAAGATAAAACCCACACTTGGCTCCCCTGTGATTACCGAGGAAAAAGGGGAAGAAGAAGAAAAAGAAGAAACAGAAGAAGAAAAAGATGAATCAGAAAAAGATGAAGAAGAGGAATCAGAAAAGGAGGAAGAGCCACCAAAGAAGAAGGGCAGAGTAACTATCACCAAGTCCAAACCAAAACCTAAAACTGCAGTGTTCGCAAGGAGAACAAGGAAAGGACACAAAGAGAGTGAAGTTGTATTCAAGAAACCCCCTCCTACCTTCCAAGAAAGGTTGGAAGATTTGGAAAAAGGATCAGGCATAGCAAACTTCAAGGCACTGAAGTTTGAAATAAGAACTAAAGCTGAAAAGATGTAGATTGAGGAGCTAGTATTAAGAAAAATGGGAAGATGGAAATACTCCCCAGAAGCAATCAGTTCCCATATTCCCAATGAGCTCCTACTCAGAATTAGACCAAAATGGACTTCAGCAATGAAAACGGTCAAGGATATCTATGAGAAAACCCTGAAACAGTTGATACCGACCTTGACCTATGCAGAGGTAAAAGAGGCATTGAAGAAAAATGAACACCTAATGACACATAAGTTTCATACCTTCCTAGTCCTCACAAAGCAGATAGAAACAATAGTAAAATATTCCACAATTGTGTGGAGAAGAATCTATAATCTGCCAATGCCATCAGATCCTACTATAACAATTGAAGATGATAAGGATGAAGAGGAGAAGGAACAAGAAGAAGAAGCAGCTGAGGAAGAAATAGGTGATGAAGAAGAGGACACGGTATTATCAGCTGATGAAGAGGATGATTCAGTAAAAATAGCAGCAGAGGTCATTGCATCCCTTCCTCACTCACCTCAGAAAGGTGTTGCATCCACCATGGCATCAGCTTCAGCCAGCAGGATTGTGAGCACAGTAGCTACATCTATTGCTCAATCCTTGCCAATCACCTCTCAGCTCCAGACCCCAATAGTTACCTCATTCACCGAGCTGCAGAGCATGCCATTATCCACCGAGATGCAGAGTGTTTCATCTACCGAGAAACAAGTGACTTCTTCAGTCACTGAAATCACAACTGCAGCAGTAACTTCAAGTCCATTCACTTCACCTGCAGCGAGTATAGTAAGTTTTGCATCAACTTCTCCAGTTTTGACATTTTCTTTAGCACAAATGTTTACACCATTCAGCACTCCTACATGTACATCAATTTTGGGAACAGTCGGTACATCCATGAGTCTTCCTCTAGTTAGCCCTATTTCAGTTGTGACAGCAAGTCCAACCTTATCAACCATTGTAACTACATCAAAGGATAAGGAAGTAAGCACAGAAGTAAGACAAAAGACACCTTTAAAACTTCTGCTTACCGGCAAAGCCATTGAGGATGATATAGATTTGGATAAAGAAATTGTCATTCCACAGTTAGACTTCAACACTGCATCAATTGAGGAAATGAGATTGATCAGTCAGTTACTAGAGCAGAAAGCAAAACAAAAGCAACTAAGGAGTGAGAGAGATAGGGAATTCAACATTATAAACGGTGCAAAGACCATTTTGACAGAGGCCTTAGGCATAAAAGTTGATCCCTCTCAACACATTTTGCTACAACTAGAAGAGGCTGTGAATAAGTTCAATGAGGACTCATCAGGAGAAGAGAAACTGATAGAAAGATCCGAAAAGAAATTTGATAATAAGGTGCTTGAGAACATTTCTCAGCACATAGCCATTAAACAAGTTTAATTGACCACTATTTTGATCAAGTTAGAAAATTCTTTTAATAATGTAACCTCACTTTTTGCTAAGTTATGTGATGTTACCGAGTTTACAAAGGAAATCAGAGATCAACTGAAGAAAATTGATGATGATCTAAAAACAAGTGTACAACAGTTGCAGCTCGACCCCAGCTCAAGCTCAACTCACCATTCAAAGATCAGATTCCTATCAGATAAGCAATCAGAATTGCTAAGGGAAGATGCAAGGATCCGGTCAACACTACTAGACATTCAGAATATGATCCTCCCTAACATGGATACAATGCAGAAACACATTGCACATTCTAAAACATTGATCCATGACAACAACTTTTCAGTGGCAGAGCATGTGGTTGAACTTTCAGCCGAAGTTCAAGTTGCATTGTCTATTTGCACAATTTTGCAAGAAAATTGGGATAAGACCTTGGCTCTTATTAACAAGGTACACTCAGAGTTTATCTCACATTTTGGTATCTCTATTTGAAGTTATATTTATGTATTCTTTGGCATTACTGTCAAAAAGGGGGAGAATATGAATAAGAGAATGATTAGAGATAGGAGGAGAATGTAAATAACAATTGATATAGAGATAAGTGTACAGAAAAGGATAAAGACAATCAAAATCATATGCATATTCTATGGGGGAGTTAGTTATGTAAAAATAGGTATATACAACAATCTACAATTGGTATCAATTTTGAAGAATCAAGTCAGCATGACAGATTCATTTTTGTCTCATAAGTGTTTTTGTCACTAATGCCAAAGGGGGAGATTGTTGGAATAATAATATATTTGTCACCAGTGAATGCACTTAGTGAAAACACTTATTCGGTTCTGAATGCTTACCGAGCTCATCACTCAGTCCACATCTTACACCGAGCATCCAGTAAACACTTAGCAAAGCTCAACGGTAAAACAGTTCAAACCGAGCAGTAAGATAGTCACCGAGCATATGAGCAGTTCAGCAGCAGTTACCGAGCAGACGGTAGTCACCGAGATTCACCGTTACTACCGAGTCACCAGTGGTTACCGAGTGACAATACATCTACCGAGTCACCACAGCTACCATGTTCCAAGCTACACTTTGGGACTAGTATGGACCAAGCTTCTACTCTTACCGAGAGTATGATGATGCCGAGTATTGTAGTGGATGCCGAGTATCAGAAGATCACCGAGCCAGCTTGAGGAACCAAGCTTCTACCGACTCAGTAATATTTTGTTCACCTATGTAAGGCCGACCTAGAAATAAGTTTATGTTATTAATTTGTATGAGGCCGACTTTGTAACATGTAAATTGTAATTATGGACGGTATATATATGTAATGTGTTATACCATCCGATGAATGGAATTATGTAAGAATGGATATGCGAAATTAGAAAGAGAAAAGCAGAGACTGCATTAAGGCAGCAGAGAAGAGCATTTTTTTGCCGAGTTAGTAAAGGAGCAGAATTGACATATCTTTCACAACAGGTGATCAGTATTCAAAGGATCTTATCAGCAATTAAGTTGTAAGTCAAGATCTACTGTTTCATCCTAACAGTTGAATCAGTTTGTAAATCCTTTTACCGGGTAGGCTTAACAGTCTTTTGTAAATCTTTTAACCGAGTGCATACTTCATTGTATGTTTGTAAATCCTCTAACAAGGTGGACCTAGCAGTCCAAATTTCTTTTAACAGGGCAGATCATCAGAAGTGATCATTGTAAGCCTTAACCGGCCAACTTTATACTGCAGTACCAAAGTTTTGTGGGTACCATCCCCACCCCAGTTTTACTTTCTATTTGGAAGGTTTCTGGGTCACCAAATCTTTGTGTTATGTGTTATATTACATTTTTCATGCTTGCAGTAGATTAGATGAATGAATGGTTTAATATATACAAGTGCAGAAATGAATTAAAGTTTTAAGTGTTACTGATTCACCCCTCCCCTCTCAGTAACTTGGTTAATCCTGAATATTTCCAACAGATGCAGGATGTGATGTGATTTTAGGATGTATGAAAATGTATATGTGACATTTTATGAATGCTTCTAAATGAGTTTTTTAACAATGCAAGACTAAAATGAATCTAAATGAAGTAACTATGCAAGACATGAAATGAATCTAAATGAATTAATGCAATACATGAAATGAATCTAAATGGATTATGCAATATATGAAATGAATCTAAATGAATTAACTATGCAAGATTAAAATGAGTCTAAATGAATTAACTATACAATATTAAAATGAGTCTAAATGAATTATGCAATATATGAAATGAATCTAAATGATGCAAGATGAATCTAAATGATGGATTAATAATGCAAAGTTCTAAAATGATACTAACTATGCAAGTAAATGATTGACTTGATGATTAATGCAATTTAATAATGGATTTAACATGATGAATCTAATGCAATCTAATGAATCTAAAATAATGAATAATGAATCTAAAATGATGAATAATGCAACTTAATCTGAATGATAGATATAACAATGATACTTAAAGGCAACGGGTGTGATGGATACAACAGGTGCAATAAGACTCATATAACTTTTTTGGTGGGTCACAATCAACTGATAAACTAGATAGGTGGACTATGGAGGACAAGACATGGAATGTTAGCAGGATGACAACTTGGGATGTTAGCGTGATGGTGAGAAGATTGAACATGTGACAAATATACAAGGATCAAACTGAGTGATTAATTACAAGTGATTATGCTACAATGATTATGTATGAAGGTTGCTACCAAGATTTGATTGGATCATGTTGTTTGTCTTGATGCATGTGATATTGTAGTATGCTGATTGATTAGTTTAAGAGGAGAGATACATCCTATGAGAACCCAAAGATGATGATGGTCTAGATTTAAGTTGACGAGAGGAACGATACATCCTCAATAGAATCATTTCCAGAAAGATGGGACTTGCCAAGTTGATTGATTAAATGTACACTATGAACAAACTGTAGAACCAACATAGGATTTTAATAGCGTAATTGTATCATTTTCCACACAAGGAGAAACTCAGGACATGAGAAATATACAAGACTAAAGCTTAGGATTTGGGATAGTACAATGTATGGACAACAATATACAAGATTATGTGTACAAAAGCTCAGGACATGAGATAGGAGGATCACTTCGGACTAGTGCGTATGATATGCAAACACCTAGGGAATATGGGAAGTGTGGAGGTTAGTGAAGATGTGGTGCTGGTGATGGAAGGAAATGAGATTTTGAGAGATAATGGAATGGTCTATTATGTGTGACACCTGTTTCTAGGTTTTCATCACCCATACTTGTCCAAGGTGCCTGATTGCCAAGTTTTCACCATTGGATGAAAGTTTTCTCTTTATTTTTTTCTTTTTGATTTCTTTGGATCTTTATGATGTTTTTGATATTGCCCAAGAGCCTGTTTACTAGGTTTTCACTGGGACAACCATTTTTTTAGCTTCATTTTTCTCCTTTTTAGAGATTTTTTCAGGACTATTTTGCATTGTTTTTGTGCTTTCTTCAAGACTTTTTATAGTTTTTTATGGATTTTCTTAGATAACTGGAATGAAAAACTAGCTGTCAGGGATAGAAGTGCCTAAGATGAATGATGTTGGTAGGATCATTCAATGACTCTCCTTCAGGAGTGGAGAGTTGATATGCCCCAAAACTGAAACATGCAGTGACAACATATGGGCCTTGCCAAGTGACTTCAAACTTGCCTTTCTTTTCATGATCAGTACCCACTTTTTGATTTTCCTTTAGCACAAGGTCCCCTACTTGGAACTGGCATGGGTGGACCTTCTTGTTATAGTTCCACTTGAGTCTATTCTGGTAAACAATCAAGTGATCATAAGCTTGCTGGAACTTTTCATCTAGTAGATCAAGCTATGTGAGTCGTGCTACTCGGTAATCTTCATCATCAATCTGGTCTCTTAGTGATACTCAGAGAGAGGGTAGTTCAACCTCAATTGGTAAGACTACTTCAGCACCATAAACTAGGGAGTATGGAATAGTGCCAGTAGGAGTACAATAGGAAGTGCGATATGCCCATAGGGTGGGGTTGATCTAGAGATGCCAGTCATGACCAGCATCATTGACAACTTTCTTGAGGATTTTGAAGATGGTTTTATTAGTTGCCTTAGCTTGGCCGTTACCTTGCGGGAAACATGGACTGGAGAAACGGTGATGGATATGAAGGTGAGCACAGAGATCACTGACGTGTTGATTTTCAAATGGTGCATCATGATCTATGAAGATGGTGGAGGGTATGCCAAAGTGGAAAATGATGTGATAGAGGATGAATTTGGATATCTGGATGCCAGTAGTGAGGGTGAACAGAATTTCTTCAACCCACTTTGTAAAGTACTCCGTAGCTGTGATTATGTATTTGTGGCCTTCAGATAAGAGGGGAGTAATCTTACCAATGAGGTCAAAACCCCAACAAGAGAAGGTCCAAGGAGGTACAATGGGTTTGAGGTCCTGGGTCAGAGCATGAATCAAAATGGCATGCTATTGACAAGGTAGGCACTTTTTGACAAACTCACAAGCATCGTGTTCGATTGTAGGCCAATAGTACCCTGTATGTAGAAGTTGTTTGGCTAGGACCATGAGACTCATGTGGGCACCACAAATTCTAGTAGGTACCTCTTGTAAAGCCTAGGTGGCTTCATTTTCATCTAGACATATAGAGAGCACATTGTGATGGCCTCGATGATAAAGGGTATTGGCTACGAGGGTGTAACAGGATGCTCTGCGGATAAAGTTTTGGCATTGGGTTGCAGTGAGGTGAGGAGATAAGATACCATTTTGTAGGTAAGATTGGATATCATGGTACCATAGGGACTGAGGACCAACCAAGACACAAACGTGAGTCAATTCATCATTCTCATAAGCGGGAGCATGTAGTTGCTCAACTAAGAATTTGTATTACATAGACTCGTGAGGAATCTCTAGGAGGGAGCCAATTGTGGCCATTGCATCAACAACCTTGTTCTGCAAGCGTGGTACCTATGTTATTTGTAAATGGAGGAAGTGTTCTTTTAGTGTGTCAACCATCTGCTTATATGGTGTCAATTTGTCATCTTTGGTTTGATAATCATCTAGGACTTGTTTGATGACGAGTTGGGAGTCGCCAAAGATATGTATATCTATGATGTTCCATTCTATGGCCATGCGGAGTCTTGCAATTAGTTCCTCATATTCTGCAATGTTTTTTGTGCAAGGAAATCCCAATTTGAATGACATAGGTATGTAGTCACCTTGAGGTGTGACAAAAAGTATTCCTGCCCCTGCACCATGAGCTGTGTGGGACCCATCAAAGGAGAGTTTCCATGTTGGTTGTTCTTATATCATGTACAGATGCTCATTGGGAAATTTTGTGACCAAAGGATAAGCATCTACCAGTGGCGCTTCTGCTAGCTGATCAGCAATGACTTGCCCTTTAATGGATTTTCTATTGACATATTGAATATCAAACTCACTTAGCAGCATAACCCATTTTTCCATTCGACCTATGAGTGCAGTCCTGGAGAGTAGGTACTTGAGAGGATCCACCTTTGAAATGAGCTTGGTTGTATGACTAAGCATATAATGGTGAATTTTTTGAGTGGCAAAGACCACTGCCAGACATGCTTTTTCCATAGGAGAATAATTGAGCTCATAACCCACTAAGGTTCAACTGATATAATAAATAGCTCTTTCTTTGCCTTCATCATTTAATTGCACAAGGAGTGCCCACAGTGCTGTGGTAGTTGTAGAAATGTATAGGATGAGTGGTCGACCAGGTACAAGCGGTACTAAGATGGGTGGATTAGCTAAGTATTTTTTGATTTTGTCAAAACTCTTCTAACATTGAGGATCCCACTTGAATGTGTTATCTTTTTGCAGTACATGAGTGAATGGTTGGCACTTATCTGCTAGTTGAGAGATGAAATGGTGCATAGATTGTAGCTTTCCTTGGAGACTGCGTAGTTGTCAAAGTGTTTTTGGTGGAGGTATCTCTATGATAGCTTGTACTTTCTTTGGATTGATTTCTATGCCTCATCTAGATACAATGAACCCTATGAGTTTTTCCTGATGTGACCCCAAAGACACATTTCTTAGGGTTGAGCATTAAGCAGTACTGTCCAATTCTATCAAAGACACATTCCATAATATCTAGGTGATCTTCCCTTTTTACTAATTTTGCCAAGATATCATCCACATAGTCTTCAAGAATTTTGTGAATCATTTTATGAAAAATGATAGTCATGGCTCTTTGATAGGTTGCCCTAGTGTTCTTTAAGCCAAAAGGCATCATGTTATAGCAGAAGGTGCCCCAAGGGGTTGTGAATGCTATCTTATGTTGATCTTCTTCTGCAATGTGAATCTAATTATATTTGGAAAAGTCATCCATGAGTGACAACATCTCATGTCCTACTATGAGATCCACAATCATATCTATGTTTGGCTAGGGGAAATCATCCTTTGGACATGCCTTGTTGAGATCTCTAAAATCTGTACATATCCTGATTGATTTATCAGGCTTAGAGATGGGCACCATGTTAGAGATCCAGTCAGAAGAGTCAATAGGGTGGATGATCTTGGCTTGGAGTAACTTTTCTAGCTTTGATTTGAAAAGCAGTGCCACTTTAGGGTGCATCTTCCTGAGCTTTTTCTTGATAGGTTTGATGTCTGGGTCTACTGCTAGATGGTGAACCACCAAGTTGGGGTCTAATCTCAGCATGTGGGAGTAAGACCATGCAAACTTGTTGATGAATTCCTTTATTAAAGTGACAAGATCACTTTATTCTACTTCAGTTAGAGATGTCACTATGTATGTGATGGTGGGATTCTCTTTGGTACCCAAGTTGACATGTTTTTCTTCTTCGATGAGAATCGATGACTGTTCAGGTCTATAATCACGGATTAGAGGAAGAGGAGAATCTTCATCCTCTGGCACCTCAAAGAGGTTTTTACTAGGAAATATGCCCACTGTTTTTACTATTTTATGATCAAATAGCACCCCAGAGGGGTTTTTGCTAGGGGATCAATTTTTCTCTTTTTTATTTTTGTTTTCTATTTCATTTTTGTGGCTAAAGTTCTCCTCTTCCCCAAAGTATGCCTTTGGGTCCAGTTTGTATACATAGGCCAAGTCTTTCCCCCAGTCACTCCTTTTCTCAATTGCTCCCATAAACCTTAGGAGTGTGTGCTCACTTTGGAACTCGTCAACATGCATGACACTTGGTTGGTCTCAGTCTATGAGTTCAGGATGGCAGAGGGGAAGGTCAATGAAGAGGATAGAAATTTGTTGTAGGACAACATTGCCTAGGAAGATTTCATCATCAAAAACATCATCATAAGTTCTCACAACTTTCTCTTCTAGGATATCTTTGATGCCAGCCATTTTGCCCAGGGGTAGACAAGAGGCAAAGGTGTTTTCATTGGTTCCCTCATTCATGTTAGAGCCCATGCCAAGGCCCAGGTGCTTTTCTATTCAAGTAGGTATAATAGGATCTTTCATACCTTGCTCTTCATAATGATACACAGCATCATGGAAAAACCCTTCAAGAACCCCAAATTAGCCATGGAGTTCAATCATCAACACAATGTCTTCCACAAGTTAGAGGCATATTCCATCATTGAACAACATATTCCAACAATAAATCCATAGGATATTATCAACAACTTTGTACAAACATAAGCATAAATATCATCCTTATGAAATATTATGCATAATTATCAGTAAATATTCTCATCCATTAATCCAATATTAGATTCCAATTTCCAAATACTAATCAACAACCAATCAACATCTTTCATTCCATTTCACAAACAATGCTATCACCCATCTCCCAAATCTGTCCCAATTGTGACAATTTTGATACTCTGTTATCTGTTATTCATAACTTTCAATTGAAACTTAATATTGAAAATCCCTTTGGTGGAGTTGTTTCAAACCAGACATTCTAAAACATATAAAAAAATAAATGAAATCCAACGGTTAGATAAATAGATGTGGTCTCTATCCCGAGACACATTTTTACTGTCTTAAATCAGGAAGCACATGCTTACTGCCTGCTAGGGGATCACATTTGTCACCCAAAACTTAACCAAATAAAACAAGACCATATTAAAATGAAAGACCTATTAGTATAATTTTAGAATATGTAAACTATTAACTTTTCCAATTCTTAAATCATAAGGTACTTACAAACCATTGCCTGTCACTCCATTGTAGGGGTTTTAAAACCAGTCTTCACCAAAAATTTCATAACTTTCACAAAACATCATAAAATTAATCCAAACCAAAAGCCTATGAAATATTACTCCACTATATTTCCAAGGAATCTCATTATAGGTCTCAAATCTTATATATGAATTCGTACCACACATTTCAACATAACTATTTTCTGGAATCCCAAATCTGCAAATACCAACTTTTACAAGAAACCCCATAACTTTCTCATTTCTCCATGGATTCAATCCAAACCAAAGACAAAATGAATTTTATTCACTTTAATAACTATTTAAATTATATTTACATATTTTCCAGACCATACATGGTTGTACAAGGCCTGGAAAAAATGCAAGAAACTTGAAAAACCAATCAAAATAGCAAATACAAAGTGCTCCAAAAGATTTTAAATGTTCACTTTATTTCCATTCTATCTTGGTTCAAATTTACATTGGTTTTTATAGAATCCTTGGTATTTGGGACCATAAAAATACCTCACATGATCATTGGACTTCCCTTTTACAACTTTTAATGCACTTTTACAATGTTGCATTTTTGCAACTTTACATCTTTATGACAACATTACAACTTGATTATATTTTCCTTATATATAGATTCCATTAAATGGAATAATGTCACATAAACATATTGATGGTAATTTTAGAATCAAATAAAACAATATCACATGTGGATCTCCTGCATCCATCTAGTGCCTAGGTGCTCCTGCACCATACTCCCAGCCTTCAAAAGTTTCCAAGTCCCTTGGAAACATGGAACCAATATCCTGCAAAAATAAATTTAGACCAAAATCCTTCATGCCTCTAATCCTCTTCACCTTTGTCTTTAAGGACACATGACTATCCTTTTTATCTTCTTCTCTAGTGCTCCTGTTAGTGGAGCACACAATGGTTGCAACTTCATGGTGCATTATTAGTCAGAGATGCACCTTTACCTTGCTGCTCCAAACCACTCACCTCTTGCCTCACCTAGGAGTCCCATCCTTCCTCTTTCCCTAGTCTCTTGGAAACCAACTGGACCACTCCTTTCCCTTGGACCTTCTCTTGGCCCTTGATAGACTTCCAATTTCTGTACACACAACACAAACTTCATATGTAGTTGGTGGATAAGCACCTACAACCAAACCATTAGCAACACAAATCACCAAACAACTTGCTCAGCCTAGATCTTTTGCTGAGATCTGATACCAATCTGATGCAGAGAATCATGGAAAAACCCTTCAAGAACCCCAAATTATCCATGGGGTTCAATCATCAACACAATTTCTTCCACAAGTTAGAGGCATATTCCATCATTGAACAACATATTCCAACAATAAATCCATAGCATATTATCAACAACTTTATACAAACATAAGCATAAATATCATCCTTGTGAAATGTTATGCATAATTATCAGTAAATATTCTCATCCATTAATCCAATATTATATTCCAATTCTCAAATAATAATCAGAAACCAATCAACATCTTTCATTCCATTTCACAAACAATGCTATCACTCATCTCCCAAATCTGTCCCAATTGTGACAATTTTGATACTCTGTAATCTGTTATTCATAACTTTCAATTGAAACTTAATATTGACAATCCCTTCGATGGAGTTGTTGAAAACCAGACATTATAAAACATATACAAAAATAAATGAAATCCAACAGTTAGATAAATAGATGTGGTCTCTATCCTGAGACCCATTTTGACTGTCTTAAATCAGGAAGCACATGCTTACTGCTTGCTAGGGCATCACATTTGTCACCCAAAACTTAACCAAATAAAAAAAGACCATATTAAAATGAAATAAATTTGAGTATACTTTCAGAATATGTAAACTATTAACTTTTCCAATGCTGAAATCATAAGGTACTTACAAACCATTGCCTGTCACTCCATTGTAGGGGTTTTAAAACCAGTCTTCACCAAAAATGTTATAACTTTCACAAAATATCATAAAATTAATCCAAACCAAAAGGCTATGAAATATTATTCCACTATATTTCTAAGGAATCTCATTATATGTCTCAAATCTTCCATATGAATTCGTACCATGCATTTCAACATAACTATTTTCTAGAATCCCAAATCTGCAAATACCAACTTTTACAAGAAACCCCATAACTTTCTCATTTCTCCATGAATTCGATCCAAACCAAAGCCAAAATGAATTTTATTCACCATAATAACTATTTAAATTATATTTACATCGTTTCCAGACAATAATGGTTGTACAAGGCCTGGAAACAACACAAGAAACTTGAAAAACCAATCAAAACAACAAATACAAAGTGCTCCAAAAGATTTTAAATGTTCACTTTATTTCCATTCTGCCTTGGATCAAATTTACATTGGCTTTTATAGAATCCTTGGTAGTTGGGACCATAAAACTGTGAGTGCGTAAATGGGTACCTGTTAGATGGACACAAACACTTCAATAGATCATTGTTTTAGCAATATGGGGTTAGCAAAAGCATGAAAAATACACTAAACCCTCTAAAGGTGACCTATTGCCTTCTAATCTAGGAGGAGTATGAACACCAATATATCAGCCCTCAGAATATATTGATGAAACAGTGACCAATACAACCTAAATATGAAGGATTTGAGTTAAAATGAGCTAAAATGGTGAAACTAGAATGCAAACAAGCTATGAAAGATGAAATACAACTAAAAATTAGTATTTGAAATGAAATGACTTATGATCTAGCATAAAAATAGCAGCATAACAATGCAAATTTGATCTAAGAGGAAGGCTTAATTGCTCTCAAAACAGGCTTCTATTTATAGAAGAATGGGAGAGAGAGAGGGGGTACAAGGCCATTAATGAGCTTGGAGGCCCAATAAATGCACATGTAGGTGTCATAAATGCACATGTAGGTGCCATTAATGCCCAAGGCATTAATGAGGCATGGGAGAGACATGGGCTTAGGGAATCTTCATTAATGAAGACATTAATGAGGCATGTGGGGGTGTAAGAGGGTTAAGGACTTTAAGAAAGTCCTAGCTTGAGAAAGTGGACTTTCTCAAGTGGGTTGAATTGCTAATCATTCCCTAATGGAATGTGACAACATTAGGAAGGGGTTAGGGAAGAATTTAGGATTAGGCTTAGGTTAGCATGGGTGAATGGGTTGAGAAGGGTTAGAACCCAGGGTAGAAGTGGTTGGAATGGGTTAGGTTAGGGTTTAAGGGAATATTAATAAATGAAATAAACTTATTTAATTCATTTAGAAATATAGGATTTAATTATTAAAACAAATAAATTGCTTTTTAATAATTGAGGGACTATAGCCATTTTAATAAAATTAATAGGCTAGGGGAATGGGTTGGAAAGCAAGTGATTTCTTTGATTTTGGGATTTATTTAATTCCTTCATATTAAATACTATAGCCATGTTTGATTTTGATTGGATCTGATTGGTCGATATTGATTTGAATTGTATGGCTATAGTAGATAACATAAATCAGTGATAAAAATCACCTAGGACATTAAATTGATTAAAAGAATTATGCCAAACAGTAACAGGGTCGTTTGGACATAAATCGAGGGTATGATCACACTTAGGGAAAATAGGGTCCATAGTTGCGACAGACCAAATTCAGGTGGTTACAAAAACTACCTCTCATGATCATTGAACTTCCCTTTTACAACTTTTAATGCACTTTTACAATGTTGCATTTTTGCAACTTTACATCTTTCTAACAACATTACAACTTGATTACATTTTCCTTACATATAGATTCCATTAAATGGAATAATGTCACCTAAACATATTAATGGTAATTTTAGACTCAAATAAAACAATATCACATGTGGATCTCCTGCATCCATCTAGTGCCTAGGTGCTCCTGTACCACATAACCAAGGCCACCTCCTTGATAGTTCCATTTTTCTGTCACCAATTTGTGATTTTTGGGGTAATTTTATTTGAAGTAATTAAGGTGACTTGTGTCCTTGGGTGGTGGATCTTTATATAGCCATTGGTTGATGTTGGGTGTCATTTCCTGGCTAGTCAAATTACCTTTTAATATAAAAGTGGTAGGGCCAAATTGTAGTTCTTTGTTTGTCTCTAATTCTATCTTTCTTAGATTAGGTTGGCGGCCCTAAGTGTGTGGATCAATTGGTAGTGCTCCAACTGTGAAGGCATCAGATAAGTTGTACTCACCACAACCTTTGTTGTTGATCTTGACCATGGATAAGGTGGAGGAGAGGATTTTTTCTGGGTCTAAATGGGTTTGAGATGAACTGGCTATAGAAGTACCAATATCAATCTCAAGACAGTGATTGGAATGTGGAAAGGATGTTTCCAACGCATTGCAGTATGCAAAGGGCTTGGGATCTGCGCAGATGGTGATCTTTGTGCCATTATATGGGATTTTGATGCACTAATGGTAGGTGGATGGGATGACTTAAATAGAATGAATCCATGGGCATCTAAAGAGAATGTTGAAGGGAAGGTCAAGATCAACAACATGACATAATGTATCCTAGATAACTGGGCCCACTTGAATGGGAAATGATATGGTGCCTTCAAAAGTACACTCCAAATTTTCATATGCCTTTATTGTGATGACATCATTTTTTATATTAGCTTCAGTGCAACCCAACTATTTTATGAATTTTAGAGTGCATAGATTTAGGGGCAATCCATTATCTATCATGACCCATTTGATGGAAAAATATTTAACCATGACAACAATACAAAGTGGGAGATTATGATCGGTTTCATCTGAAGGCATGTATTTTGGTTTAAAGGAGATCCCACAAGATGCAGGTAGGTGTCCGACAAGGTTTTGGAATTTAGTGAGGTTGATGTCACTAGGAACATGGGAGTATCTCTTGATAAGTGGGTGATGCGCAAAGAAGATATAGGATGGAAATTTGGGTGGGAGTATTCCCTAGGTGTTCCTAAATGTTGTATTGGGTTCCAGCAGATGGGGTGGGACTAGCACCTTTGACTATTATCCTACCTCTACGAGTGGTGATGGCACATTGGTTATCAACACCCTAGACATGGATGACATTAACGGAGGACTAGACTTGGGATATGCAGTCGATGAGATTATCGTAGTTGATATAGGCATTGGTATAATATTTTCTGTCAGCTTTTTCTACTTGTTTACCCTTCCCCTGATCAGAGGAATGGGTAGGATTGCCTGGGCCTGTACCTGAAGTGTGTTTAGGGAATACATTTTGGTAAATTTTAAGGCTTGCATTTGGTGATTATTGGGTAGGAGAGTCCACTTCGATGTCCTTTCTGTCAATGAGATCTTGAATATAGTGTTTCAACTTCATGCATTTGAGGGTGGTGTGTCCCTTAACATGATGGTATTCACAGTACTCATTGTTTTTATACCAATTTGGCTTAGGAGTTGAGTCATCAAATGGCTATGTTTTAGGATACATGACTTGGTTAGCTTGGACCAGCTTGCAGAAGATGATGTCTATAGGTTCACCCAAAGGGGTAAACATGCATTATGGCACATTCAAGGTGTGAGATCTTTGTTGTCCATGTGGGACTGATATAACATTTTTTTTATTCATAGGACCTTGATAGTTGTGTTGATATGATGTCCCTAGAGGGGGATAGATAGTCACACCTTGAGGGTGCATGTTTTAAGTCAGCTAGGAATACAAAGGATTGGGCTGTTGATACATGGGAGAAGGTTGAGGGTACATTGGGGGTGCTTGTTGATATGTCTAGGTAGGTGCATTAGGACTAGCTACCACAACCTCAACATGTTTGGTGTTAGTGGCTCCATCCGTTACCACATTTTTGTTCTTGTTCCAATATCATGATTGATCATTGTTATGTTTATCAAGCTGAGATTCTTTGTAGTGCTTGATGGTGCCCTCTTCTACAAGACCTCATTCAAGATCCATACCTATGATTCTGATGTCATGATAAGTTTGTATATAGTTCATGCGAATGTGATAGGCAAGCTTAGGATGGAGGTTGTTAATGAAGATTTTGATAAGATGTTTCTCTAGGGGTTGGTAAGACAACCTTCTAGTAAGCCCTTGCCAGTGTTGAAGATAATCAACATGGCTCTCTCCTCTCTTTTGTTTGGAATTGCATAGGTCAAGAAGTGAGAGTTCATTTTTGACATTATGTGCGATTGGGCCACAAAATTTTTAGATAATTCTGTAAAAGTAGAGATTGTGTCATAAGGAATTTTGTAGAACCATTCAAGAGCAATTCCTCCTAAGATTTTTGGAAATAATCTCATGATGAAGTTATCACTATAGGCCACTTCTTGGTAGGCCATGTAGAATTCTTTTACATGACTCACAAGATCTCCCTTCCCCCGATATTTATAAAATTTTGGGGTCTCAAAGTTCTTGGGGAAGGGTATATCAATGACGGATTGGTCAAATGGATAAGGACATACCTCTTCAAACTTGAATGTTTTAGCCTCTGTCCCAACTTTTAGCTCCTTGAGAGAATTCTTCATTTCCTCCCATTCATGATTGATTTGCGGGGGAGGATTGTTAATAATTGTTGCATGGTTTCCTTGAACCTGATATGGATCGAATGGTGAATATGGAGGATTCTGTGGGGGATATTGTGATGTTTGATATGATGGTTACTGGTCAACATATATGGGATGTTGTGGTGGAAGTTGTGGTTGAGGTGAATATTGTAGTGGAGGAGGTGTTAGCGCTTGATAAGATTGTTGCAACTGCTGAAAATATGTTTGTATTTGTTGCGGCATTGGGTAGGTAGAATGAGCTTGTTGCGCACCTATATAGGATGGAGGATAGGTGTTTTGTAGTAGAATGCCCCTAGTAAGAATATTGAATTGTTGTGGAGGTGGAATTGTTTGTGATGCAACAGAAGATGGCATGGCTATGTAATTGGTGGAATGAGTTTGTTGTTGTTGCATGGGTTGGATAAAAGGATTAGCAAACTATTGCAGTGGTTGTGCCATGAGGGGATTTTCCCCCTACATTTGTGATTGTGGCTGCTATGTATTTTGGATGGTGGGCTATGCAGCTACGAAGGGATTGATTTGTTTCTGTTGCGCTTGGGATGTGAATAGGTTGGTGATTTGCTGCTATGGTTTTTGTTGCTAGGATGGTTGCTAAATGGATTGTTGCTGCTGAATAGGTTGTTTTTGTTGGATAGGTTGATGTTGCTATTGTTGGATAGGTTGTTCTTGCTGCTGTTGGATAGGTTGTTGTTGTTGCTGCTAGATAGGTTGTTGTTTCTACTACTAGATAGGTGGGATGGGAATTTGGGGTACAATGAAGGGGTTTGTGGATGGTTACAGTATGGGCAAATTTGGGTTGAACAAAATTTGAGGTAAAGTTGTTGGCATCTATTGTGATTGTATTGCCAGTGGAGCAGGAAAAGTGGACCCTTGTGGAAATAAGGGTTGGTTATATGCGTTGGTAGGTGGCATGCCTGTGGTGAAGAAATGTGGAATAGGCATGGAGACTTGGGTGCTTTGATGCTGTGAACTGGTTGTTGCACTTTGAATGGGCTGAGTAGGAATGTGCAGAATAGTGGTTTTCTATGTGCTAACTGGTGGTGGTGGAAAGTTTGCAACAAATGTTGGGATTGCTTGTGAAAGAGGAGTGACTGTGGCTTGTGGAGGTGCTTGCATAGTTATAGGGGGTATTGTTTGTGCTGCTGATGTGGCATTAGGAGGCGGGGCTCCCAAGGTAGATGAAGGTGTTGTGTACATGATGGGTGGTGGAATGGATGGATGAACTACTTGCATGATAAGAGTTCCCACTTATAGGGCTCATTGAAGTGGATCAAAAACTTTGTTTCTAGTGGGATAAGGATGTTCCCCTAGAACTGCCATAGGTTGTGTGACAAGTGTAGGTATAATCCAAGGTAGGAGTTGAAGTCCTTGTTGTTGGATGTCCAAGAGTACTTGGTTTTTGTTACGTCCACTCATGGAATTTACCATGTGGACATGCGCTAGATGGTTGATAAATGTTTCCATGGTACTTAGAGTGGGAGTTTCATTATTGTCTACATAGATATGTTCAATTTGATTGTTGGGCTGAGGCGCATAAGTAACCAAGGCATTGGTGTTGTCAATCACATGATTAGATGAGCTAGCAGCAAGATTAGGATCCATGTGCTTCCTCTTCTTAGTGGCTCATGTGATAGGTGGCATGAAATGACTATCTTAAGGGGAATATGAGATGCAAGATGTGATGCAAAAGATGCACCTATGAAGGTAAGGGTGATGATACTAGGACTAGGATGTGTTTAGGATAATGGATGCGCTTCTACGGATTAAGGATGACTTGATGTATGCAAGGATCAAGGGTTGCTTTCCCTAGTGTAGGATCAAGTGGATATGATTGTCCACCTAAGATAGACTTGTGGTCTTTGGCAGACAAGATTCTTTGTTAATGCAAACCAACCTTTTGATCAAGGTGATTAGGTTTTAAAAGACAAAGGGGATTATCCTAAACAATGCTTAGTTTAAGGACATTCAAGGATGATATTTGATTAAGATGTAGGTTTTTAGCAGCTCAAAAGGGGATGCAATACCAAGTGAGGGGTGTGATCAAGGATGCTTTGGATGATGCTAGGTAGATTAGGATTGATTTGATTAATGCAATATCATTTTAAGATGAGTGTGTGATGTGTTCCTAAAGATGACAACCTAAGGGAGGTCCTAAAATGCAAGCTAAGTGAGATTAAGAAGAGGAGGAACTTTTGTTTGTTGTGGTAAACTGACTAGTCATATTGTTCAAATCCAACAAAAGTAGAGTTTAGATGATATTTTCCCACAAAACAAGAAACCTTGTTGTTGTAGATCACTTTGTCAAATTCTTCTCATTTATGAATCTCTTGTTTGACAGAATCGATGATGTGTTGGTATTTGGTAGCCTCTTAGGTTGTGTTTTTCTGTTCTCTTTGCACGGGTGGTAACAGAGTTTTCACCTTCTTATGCTTCTTGGAATTGGTCATGTCCTATAAATAGATCTGATCTTGGATGAATAGTTGGAGGTTTTAGGACATATCTCACAAAATACCAAATTCTTTGCAAAGTGACGTTGTCTTGATAATCTGGCAAAAGTTTGATCTTGTTCTGATTTTTTAATAGATTTATTTCTTGGCAAGAACCAATTTCAACGTAGTCAAACTGGAAAATAACAAGCGTGTGTTTGAAAACAATATATCAAGGGACAAAGCAACCTTGAAGGATACAAGCACATGCCAAATTTGAATGTTGGATATTTTGTTTGTGTTTTAGATTTGTCAATTTTTTTCAAGCACTTTAAGCACAAAATCTACCTAAGGAATTGGCATAGCATGAAAATACTTGCTCGTAAGCTTAGGCACACACACAATAGATAATCAGAATACAACCATCACCAAGCACACAATGGCTCTAGTCATGACATCGTATTATCTGGTTCTAAATGCTCAGGGTGACACAAATGTACGAGTAATCTTGGGGAAGTTACTATCTTCCTTGCACAAGCATTATCACCTTTTAGGGGTGTTCCAGATAGCTTCTAAGCCTAGAGTATTTAGTATGGTTTTCCGTTTGATTATATCCTCTATGTCCGTGCAAACATGATTTAGGTGTATAGCCCCATAGAGCGTCTTGATAAAAGTGGTCACGTAAACCTGATTGAGATCATGAGGCCACACTTAAGTTAGATGAGAGCTAAGTATAAGCTCAAATGCCAACTGACTCCTGAGGGTTTAACCCCAAGGAGTAAATTTGATTAATGTGAGTTAGAGTGGTGTGTCTTACACCTCATTCTCACATGGGTCGTTCCCAACACCTCATTCTTACATGGGTTGTTCCTGAGAGATTTTTTCCTTAACTGATAGGCCCATCTAAAGGATTCATAGTAACTTGGATTGGCGACAAAAAGGAGTCCAGATTTATGATTTTCCCATAAGGGAAAAAGAGCATACTCTTCTATCTAGTATCATTTTCTCCACAAGTATGCAAGATAAGCTTTGTTCTTTCCTAAAAGATTTAACTATTCAACACTAAGTAAGTGTGTCTAGGTTTTTGATCTTCCCAAAAGGGCAGAGAGCGTAATCCCCTAACACTCACTTAGGATTAGACAAGAAATCTAACTAATTAATCTATGTGCCTAAAAATGACTAACACAAACATGATCATTTGGTCAATTTTGATATGAGGCAACCTGCAAGACAAATGTGAAGTAGTTTCAAAGTTATGTCTTTGACAAGCGGTGCTGCAAGACAACTGATTAGTAGTTTTAAATTCTTCCTTTGATAAGCGTTAAGAACACAAAAACCACTTAACAATTGTTAGTACATGATAAGACCAATTTTGACAGAGTGTAGATGCCAGTTCACGGCATAGACACCTATTCATGTTTTAGCCTATAAATGACAGAATGCAGAAAATAGGCTGAAAACACAGAAAATTAGAAAGTAGCTATACCAGTCGAAGAAGCCAATTTGTGAAATGTAGATGCCAGTTACACATAGATACTGATTTGTGGATCATAGACGCTAGTTCATAGATCAACATTTACGAGATGCCATTGTACCTGTAAGAATAAAAAGACAGAAAACAAAGTTATCTTTTCCTTCTTTTTAGTCTTTAATCTAATCAAATTTAACCATTTAAGATCTTCCAAAGAACTAGAAGCTAATGTTCTTAAGCATATTATCAAGATTGCTTTCTTAGTAAAATTTTGGCATTATAACTACTTGTTAGATTAACTTCTGCTAAAAAATAGAGAGCTAAAATATTAAAAAGCAGTGGGAAAACCAAAAATCTTGATAAAAAAACAAATGATGTTTTGGAAAATCTCAAAATTAATAACACTAGGCAGAGACGCCAGTTCAGAGTGCAAATGCTAATTTAGCACAGACGCCAAATGACAATTTAGGAAGAACCGACATTTGTGCAGATGCCTCTGCATAAAACACACGCTGATCCATGTTTTGGGCAAAATTTGAAGGAAATAAAGACAAAAAGTTAGAAATTTTAGGGATGTGGGTCCTACTAGGCGTGCCTAAATGTGTACAAGGAATTCTTCAATTTGTTGGGAGCAAGCTCAAACATAAAAAAAAATTAGTGGGTTAGCACATAAGATCAATTCAAAGACACATGAAAGAGGAAGCAAGCAACAAAGAACTCAACATAACACTAGATTGATCTTAAAATAAGTAAATTGTACCCTATTACTACTTATTTTATTTTCTCTTGATAAAGATATGTAGGTGTGCTCTCTCAAACACCCAAAATTCAATGATCCCCAATGCAAATGCAAGATTGAAACAAATGAAGCAAATCAAGAGCTAGTATGAGGAACTAGTCTCAAATTATTCAAATGATAATCTAAACTAGCTATGAAGATGGTATGCATAAACAAGATTGAAAGCTATGATTCAAGAACTATGCTATGTTATGATATGAGATGAAAACTATGATTCATTTTAGCCAAAAATAACCTAGCATGTAATATCTAAGTGATTTAAGCATAAGCTAAGAGCATATGAAAACATGAAATCTAAAGCTATGAACTTCTAAATGCAAAATAACATGATAACAATGAAAATTGAGAGATGGAAAATGAAGAGGAGAAGGCCTCTATTTATAGAGTTTTTGGAGAGAGGAAGAGGCTTGGATGAAGTGGCACCTATGTGGCATCCACATAAGAGACACATAAGGGACACATAGACTTGAAAAGATGGCCAAGAGTCAAAATTGGCATTTAATATTGAGTAGCTCAATATTTCCAAGTGGGAGACAAAGTTGTAAGAAGAAATTAAAGAGGAATGGGTGCCCATTTTGGAGAGAATTTCCCCATGTGGGTGAGCATTTCATTAGCCTTAAAAAGGTTAGGAATCATCCATTAAGCATGGTTAAAGGACAGCTAGGTGGGTAAGCATACTTAGGAAATGAGGTGATGGGAATAGGGTAGGAATAGGGTAGGTCTCTAGGTAGGATTAATAGGTTCCTAGCTAGATTTTTAGATTATAATTCAAATTAGATTTGAATAAATCATGGTTTACAAGAATTAGGAATATGGGGATTTAATAAATGTAAATTTATTAAAAAGGATATTTTATGAGACAAATGTATTTAAATGAAATACATTAGAATAGTATTTAAGTTATTGATAAATACTAGCAAATGAAACTATTTAATTGATTAAATTAAATAGTTAGAGGAATAAGAGGGAAAAATAATATTAATGATAATATTAATATTGTTTTGGATGTCTACAATATCTTTTATCCACATTCAAAACAACGACTTTTTCTTCATTAGGTATCTCATCTCTAATAGAAATAAACACAATGTCATCTTCACTCTCCTCACATCCATCATTAGTTACATTTTCTTCAACAAAATATTAACACTTCTTCTAATATTTAGCCATTAATTTGTTATGATTGTACTTAGGTTCTTTTTTCAGACATCTTTAAGCATTATGACCAATCTTATTGCATGAAAAACATTTCAAAGGTAACTTTCCATCACACTTACCAAATCTCTTAGGTAATCTTGTTGCAAATAGGGTTTCAAGATCTTCAATCTCTCTTTCTTCTTTCTCAATTTGTTCCCATTCCTTAGCATATCTACCAAGCTTAGATTAAATTTCTCCAGGGTCATATTTTTTCTTTTCCTTAGAAATAGTAGCTTTAAATGCAAATTCAACTTTAGGAAAGACTATCTCCAAATTCTCTCATTTTAAAAGTTGATAACTTACCAATCAATGTATCTCTTGTCACAGTTTCCACAGTTCTGGTGTGTGTGTGTGTGTGTGTGTGTGTGTGTGTGTGTGTTTCTATCTATATGTATATATATACATACATATGCATGTATGCATACATATATACATATATATATACATATATATATATGTTAGAATGAATTTAGAATAACTGGGAGGGGGTGAATAAGTTATTCTCAGGTCCAGATGTGCCCATATAAAACTTTATACCACTTCAACAACTCAGATCTCCTCAACAACAATAAGCAACAAAAGTGTGCAGTTTATTGTACTAATGAAATAAGCTTACAGAAACTTAACAGTAAAACACAACATAAACATTCACACATTTTGACACCATGATTTAACTTGGAAACCTAATATGAGAAAAACCACTAGTAACATGCTACCAAAATTTTATTCGTCTGAAGTGAGCTCTATTAGGAGCCAACCATGTTAAAGGTTATAAAACACACTGTCAAATGTGACTTGGTTAAAGCATTTAATCACCCTGTCAGGAGTGACCTTGTTAGAGGACTTAGAAAATTCCAATCTGAATGTCACCTTGTTGAAAGGATTTATACAATGACTTCTAGGTCAACCTAGTTAAAGGATTTGAACTGATACAATGGTTTGAAAGTAATCCGCAGGTGTGATATGATACATACAAATTACTTTGCAAATCCAGATCCAATTTTAGCTCTAATTCTAATTCACTGAGTGGCCTCCATTTTTATCTCAAACTTAAGATCTACTTGGAAATCCGTCAAGCAATCTCTAATTCACTAGTACAAAAATAGCAATATATGACCAAATAAACTATCAAAAATTGCAGATAAATGACCAAATTTGGTCACATGACCACTGGTAGTTTATTGCCGGTCATTTATCTCGTGACCAAATTTATGACTAAACTATTTTAGTCATTTATTTGGTCATTGATTTGGTCATATATTTAGT